>JAXBDA010006196.1:0-21546 GCA_036023075.1 Gaultheria prostrata | reverse complement strand
ATCATCTTGGACTAGTATTATTTTTGAAAAGATGAACGTTTAACTTGTAATACATGTATTTTTTACTAGAAACTCGTGAAGACTATTTGGCTATGTAATTGATTCGGGTACCCTAAACATTGACTTTCGTTGACTTTGAAGTTGTAAATTGATCTTGACCGTGGAAGGTGTTGACCCCCACGTGGATTATGTATTATCTATGTTTATGAAAATTTGGGGCGTTACTGTAATCATTGACAAAAAACCAAAACAATATCATCTAGTATATATTATAGTTCTACAAAACTTAGACGATGTATTAAGAACATTTTTGAAAGAAAATACTTCTTTTAATCGAGCCCCCTGGAGTGAAAATTGGTAGTTTCAAACACAGTCTCCATTTTTTCATTTCCGATAAATACTCCAATTAATTTTTTTTTTTTTTGCCGTTCGTCATTCCGAATCTATTACATGGGGATAGGGGAATGAGACTTGATCACGGGATGCTGTGTGGGGCATCCAAGAGCTCTACCACATGAGCTAGCCACAAGTGATAAATACTTCAATTTGCATGCCATCAGACACTAACCGAGTTTAAGTTTCTAGAACATCATGTCCAGGAGTTCTACTACAAAGTGATACTCCCTCGATCCCATAGAGAATGTCCATTTTCACAATTCACATCTCTCGTAAAGTTTTCTACATTTTCTCATTTATAGTATATTTCCAGTTCATACGCATTTATCACGACAGTAATTCGATCATTTGCTGGTGGACGACGTGATTGATCCCTCAAAATTAAGATTAGTCACTGTGTGTTTAAACTAACTTGAACTTATTAAAGAGAATAGCTTCAAAATAGGGAGCTGATTTTGCGGCTCCCTTTTTTGATGCAAGCACTCCAAAAGTTATGAAGTTACAAAACTACCATTTTCAAAATATAAAAATTACTAGAAGCACTCCACCCCAAAATTATCTCTTCATTTACTTGAGGCACTCCTAACAGAAATATGAACCAAAACCTCTCTCTGTTAACTAGAGGCAACATCATCTATTCCATCTCAGATTTTCCACGTGAACATCCTGAAAAATTTCAACCAACAGCAAAGTACCAACCTCCATATTCCAGCCTCATCAAGGACAACTCATGCAAAAGTTTAAATCAAACTGCATCTACCAGCATATAGATTTCTCATCAACTAGAGGCAGCAACTAGACGCAGCAGAACAAAGACAGTAAAGGGACGAAACCCACTTTTTTATCAAAGGTGATGATGGGTCTTCGAGATTGACTCATTTAACAAGAATATCATACTTTATATCAAAAGTGATGACGGGTCTTAGAGATTGTAAATCATCTCATCTCCTCTTTAGAAATAATATCATGATTGTAAATAAACCGACTTTTTACCGGATCCAACAGAATGCAAGCTACCGGCGATGATCGGAGCATCTACAAAATGCTAGGGTTTGGGTGGGTTCTTCAGTTTACAACAGGAAATTTTTTGTATGTCAAGCGGGCACCACGTGGTGCCCGTGCGCACACATCCGGCTATCCAAAAGTATTTTGGACAGCCCAGATCTATCCCACTCTTTCTCCTCTCTCTTTCCTCTTTTTCTCTCCTTTCTCTCTCTCTCTTAATCCGGGCCGTCCAAAAGTGTTTTGGACGGCAGAGATGTGTGCTCTGGCACTATGTAGGATGGTGCTCGCTCGGCACTGAAAAACTCCTCGTTAACCGAGGAGGAAAAGGAGAAGAGTAAGTTATTTTTGGAGTGCCTGAAGTAAATTATGGAACTTGCAAAAGGGTAATTTTGGAAAACCACTGTAGCTTGGAGCCCCTCCATCAATTTTTGGAGTGCGATTATCAATTCCCTCAAAATAACATTCCGGTCATTCTCAGAGTCCGTATATATACATATAGAATTTCGTTAACTACTTGCAAATACACTAGTATGAGTGTATTTTAGGAAATAATTTTGGGTAACGAATGGGTACCACGTGGCCGAGCTTACGTGGCACCCGAATGCTGCATTCGAGCCGTTCAAAAGTGTATGGGCAGCCCAGATCGAAACTTTCTTTCTCTCCTCTCTCTCTCTCTCTCCTATTTCTCTCTCCAAATCCGGATTGTCCAAAACCGAAATGAACGACAGAATATATGCGTGCAGGTACCCCGTGGTAACCGCTCGACACTGGGAAACTCTCCTTAGAGCAACTCTTTTTAACATTTTAAAACAGTAAGTATTTTTTTTTTCTTTTTTCCTCCTCCATTCTAGCTGTCCGCTTGTCCCCTTCAAACGCAAATAAACACCACCTCACCTTCACTCTTATCCCCCACATCTCTCTCTCTCTCTCTCTCTCTCTCTCTCCCTCCTCAAAACAATACTACTGACTTAGCCTCTCTGTCTCCCCTCACATTACTCATTCTCCTCCATCTTCCACGGCGTAAAAGAGGAAAAGCAAAAGAGAAAGAACTCCAATGGAAACCACCCCAGAATTCATCCAAACAGGGCACTACTACTACGACACCACCCAATTCAGTGCAACCGAGAAGCGCCACTCCGAAACCGAACATTTCGCCGTCGAAGACCTCCTCAACTTCCCCAACGACGACGTTTCCTTTGCCAACGTCACGCTCGACACCGTCACCGGGAACTCCACTGATTCCTCCACCGTCACCGTCGACTCCTCATTTTCCGTTGGCGAACCTCATTTTGCCGGCGACATGGGCTGCCGGAGCTTCGCTGATGCTCAGTTCTCTGGCGACCTATGCGTCCCGGTAACTACACGTGTTACTTCTAAAATGACAAAATACAGTCATTTTTTTCTTTATATGTATTCGAGTCAACTAACAAATACTGAATAATAATAGATTAAAAGAAAATCGATATTACTGAGCAAAATAAAAAATAAAAAAAATCGATATCTACAAGAAAAAATTCAAGAGATAGCATATCGAATTACATGTTACACACGATCCAATCAATTTTAATTTTTTTGCATTTCGTTTGTACAAAAACTTCAATAATGGAATTACTCAATCGAAGCAAAAACGACATTTTCATTAGAAACCAAAATTCAAGGAAATTAACATCATTTTTTGTGCTTTCCTAACAGTATCATGATGATTTAGCTGAGCTTGAGTGGCTATCCAATTTTGTCGAAGAATCATTTTCGAGCGAGGATTTGCAAAAATTACAGATAATATCGGGCGTGAAAGCCCGGCCAGATGAAGGATCAGAAAACGGTGGATTCCAGCCAGAACAAGAAAACCGAAACAACCCGATATTCCATCCGGAGCTATCCGTGCCGGGAAAGGCCCGAAGCAAGCGCTCGCGCGCTGCCCCATGCAATTGGGCATCCCGTCTCTCGGTCCTCTCTCCGAATGCCACCTCAGCTTCAAAAACAAGAGAAGGTGGGGACCACGAGATGGCGACCCAAAATCTCCACATGGACGGACGGAAGTGCCTGCATTGTGCCACGGACAAGACCCCACAGTGGCGGACCGGGCCCATGGGCCCCAAGACCCTTTGCAACGCCTGTGGGGTCCGGTACAAATCAGGCCGGCTTGTGCCAGAGTACCGGCCTGCTGCCAGCCCAACTTTTATGCTGACGAAGCACTCGAATTCGCACAGGAAAGTGATGGAGCTCCGGAGGCAGAAGGAGGTACAGAGGGCCCACCATCAGCATAACCAACAGATAATTAATCCGAACATTGCGTTTGATTTATCCAACGGTGACAATTACTTGATCCACCACCATATTGGGCCCGACTATCGGCATATGATCTAGTGTGTGCCGGTCTACGGTAGTTGGGTGAAGGCTCGAGCTTTTGCAGTGAAATTTTATAGGGGTAAATTTCAGTTGTGGTAATTTTCTAAGTTTACCAGGGGTAATGTTTCCTGACTTTTGAAGTTTTGTTTCAAAAATTTTGATGCAAAAAGAGGGGAAAAAGAAAAAGGAGTGATAGAGGAGCAAAGGTTCGGTAATTTCCTTCTTCTGCCAAAATTTGGCAAACTGGTTAGCCAATTTTCGTAATTCAGCAAAAAAAATTCTGTCATGCAGTTTCAATTTATGTCATTTTTGCTTGGAAAATATTGATAAAAATTTATAGTGTGATGTTAGGCATATGTGCGCAACCAACTATTACAAGTACATGATTAATGAAAAAACGCTCTTCTGGTTATTGGTTGAGAAAATAAGACACCGAAGACTCAAAACTTGCAAGAGTTTTTTTACAAGCCAAATATGAACAATAAGTTTTCCTAAATTTATGAAGAAAATTTAGAGGTGTACATATCAATCGTTTCGGGTCCTTTAAGATCATCTCCAATCTAATACTCCGTAGTTTATTTCGACTCGGTTTTTTTATTTTAAGGTACCAAAATACTACTATATTCTACCGTAAAAGGGTTATGTAAAATTGTCCTATTTATGCAAACTCCAACATAGTACTCTACTTCTTGCGTCTATTTCCATAAAACTTTTTCCAAACCTCAAATATTGATTACATCCCTTCAAAATTCATGTTTCATCGATTCTTTATTGAAAATATTCAATATTAAATCAGTGGGTGTTTGGGATGGTCCCTATTACATCCATTCCACATAACACCACATCGAGTCTTAAGTCCCTTTCACTTCGATTAACTACATGAATGCATTGTCTCCATTGAGGATGTCTAATGGGTTGTATTCCACGATATCTAATAAACATGTATCCTTTCTAATCACGATATCTAATAAACATGTGTCCTTTCTAATTACCGCTTCTCAAGTCAATTTTGGTTCCCCTACAACCAAACGAATATTTTCATTTTTAATACTATCACTCAAAGTCTTGCCATGATTAGCAATGAGATTGGTTCCCCAAAATTAATTGAGATGTACGTAAGATGGTCTGAAGAGCACACCCAAAACACTCCACCCGGATATCGACAATCATTGTAGAGTACTATATTTGAGAAAAAGTAAAAAACTTTCCTACTGTGAGGATTGGAGGGACAATTATATATGTTCAATTTTGCTTGGGAAAGTGAGAACCGGCCATGAATTTCAGTAAAGTGGAAAGGATTGAATGTGGGTGGTGCCCTGGTGGGTGAATTTCTGTTAACCAAGTAGTTTTACAGAGAATGTTAGAGAAGAAAGAAGATTCTTTTACCAACTTGTATGCAGTACATATATATTATAGTACTACTTTGCATCGTTTTATGATATTGTATGTTATTTTATTTTTTTTGGGTAAATATATTGTACTCGTATTTTATTAACATATCTTTACCAGACTTCACCCAGAGCATCTTATCAGGTGAGGGTAAAACTCACTTTTAGCTAGAATAGCTAGAGCAAGTATTCTAAAACCATTTGCTTAGGTAGGGATGGTCATTTCGTCCGACCCGTTCAAATTTGATTTGATCCCGCCCCGAATGGATTGGCAATTTGGAAATCTGTTTGGGGATTGGATAGGATATGGAGATTTTTTTTGAAAATTTTTGGGGATCGGGTAAGAGGTGGAGACAGGCATGTCCCCGCTCCAAATCCGCTCCCCGATCCATCCCCGCCTCGTCCCCGCAACTTAGGAAACTATGGAATTATGTTGTGATCTTTATTATTTTGAGCCATGTAGCTATGTGTAGAGTTGCATAGCTTATGTTGGTATGAAGGATTCTCAGGTCGAATTATAATTACTCTGTTACTTCATGTTCGTCTTAGTTATAGTTAAGTTTCTAGTTTCTACCCATTTTATTTATGTAGTTGTGTTGAGCAGGTTTTGGTTCATTATCCAATTGGAATAGAGTATGGACATCTAGCTGCACGTATGCTTTTGGCAGCACTAATTTGTATTTTGGTTGATCCAATGGTAGAAATTGATGAATAGCACTAATCTCATTTTTCTTTAAAGTGTTTGGATCCCCGAATCTCCATGGGGATCCCAGTTCCCCATTTGGAGCGGGGATGGAGGATGAAAGCAATGCCATGTAGGGGGTCGGGGCGAGGATGGAGATAGTACTATGAGGCCCCATCTCCGTCCCCAATCCGCCTCTATGCCCATCCCTACCAGTAGGCTCTCTTCCAGTGCCGTAGCCAGAAATTCGCACCTATGGGGGCACAATTCAAGACATGCCACTTTGTTTCTGAAAAAAAGTATCCAACTGGTTTTAAGAATCTAACACGTTATGATTTTATTTTGATCTTGTAGTGGGTTGGAATAATTAAACCTAATACAATTCATCAACCCAATCCAAATAGATGAGGTTGAGTATGCCCAATCATGATTCACAGCTCGTATTCCAGAATGTTCGATGCTACCGCCCGACCCGCGTCCCCTCAGCCGGGCCAAGCATCACGATCGAAGAGCAAAAGATGAACTAGAGCAAAAGGACAATGATATTTGTCTCGGCGCAAGAGCGCCAATCTCCAATCAATACATGGTTGGGCCGTACCGACCAACGGCATTGTAACATTCAAAAATTGTATGGGGCGGACATGTGGCATGAGTCTTCTCATGACGCATGGCTCGGCCGAGCATCGTACCTCCAGGTCGAGATCATCCGTAGTATGGTCTAGCCATGTGTCACCTCAATTCACTATACACTCGTCCCCGATATCAGCCCGACCAACACACAATGCCCGCGAACCATCGTGCGCGGCATTCAGGTCAAGAGGTGGTGATAGAGGAGTTATAGATAGATTTAAGAAGATAAAGAGAGGAATAAGGAAGAAAACAAAAAAAAGTTTAGCTTGACTTGCGTTTTGTGATGAGATAGTGATTATAATTCCGCAAATACGTCGAAGTATGGAGACAAAAGTTTAGTCTATGTGCTTTAGAGTAACTAATTATTCAATGGCCCTGTGGTGCCCCAACACCATTCTGCAATGATGCTCAATGGTTCCAAATTTTCCCTATTAGCTAGCTTGTTGTAATAATATCGGTAAAATATGTACACAGAGACTGAGAGCTGGGAGAACATGCAGTTTAAACAATTGAAGATGCTAGTTAATGTACGTGCATGCGATCGTAGGCATCCCCTGATGTGCTAATTTTCAACAATTATTTGTGCTAAATAATTTCCTTTTTTTTTTTTTAATGGGAATCATCTGTCCAAAACCAATTAACATTGCTTTATCGTAACGGTTTTTTATTACTTGCCCACTGTACAGTTTGTTTCTTCAGAAGTTAAATAAATTTTGGAGGAGCTGTCTATTTCAGAATCACAGTACCTAATTAAATTTGTACAAACTCTATTTTAAGAGATTTAACAGTAATTGATTCTTATTCCAGCTGGTTTTATATTATTTCGATTCGGTATAATTGTACGTCAGCAAAGTATGCGGAGGTCACGTGATTTTTCTTTGATAGAACATGCATGTCTTTGGCATACAATATACTACTAAATAAGATTAACCCACATTAAACAAGTCAACCTTAAACAGATTTATGAATGTCTTAGAGCATCTTCAATGGTAGACCATACCTCCAGTGAAAAAATGGCCTTGGTCATTTCTTTTGCTAAATTTATTTGGCTTGGGAATATGGCGCTACCGATTTTATCTCAGAAATTTTGTCTTATCGGAGGAAACCCCAAAATTTGTAGATCTGTTCGCCAAATATCATGAGAAATTTTTGCCATCTTTGTCATAGCTTTAGATTCATAAGCGTTCGCTTTAGATATCCGTTAACTAAGCCCAAAAGTCGCCGGATATTGTGAGGTGTTGACTTTGGCCCCTCAAAAAATGGCTTCAACTAGGGCTGCCCAGCTGATTATCCAATCCGACCAATCCGAACCGATCCGAACCATCCGTTGATCCATCCGAGGAATGTACGGATGGGTTGCGGATCCTAAAAACCCAAATCCGCTTTGACCGGATCGGATCCGTATCCGAACCGGCCGAATCCAATCCGTGGACACCCCTAGTTTTTTAGTTGAGGATTAACTCCAGCACATGTTTTAAGCTACAAAGTTGTCAGTTTGCTGTGCATTTAACAGAATAGTAAACTCAGTGGATAGGGGGTACTTGAATGTTTTATTAATCTTTACTTAGTGCAGTAACTGGCGTGGTATAGCGCTTAGACTGGAGCTTGATTTTTGTTGACTTCTCATTCAGAAGTTGTTTATTTGCGTATTGGTTCAGAGCGCATAATTATTACTTCTCTTCTTAGAAGAAGTTGTCCCAGGCTTCCTAAGTGAATTTACTTTCCATTCCGATTCTTGTGATCTTGTTCGAACTGCTTAGCATGCCATCTTTTGACAGTGGGTGTGGCATGTGCTTGCATTCATGCTTGTTGGTCTTCTGTTGTACCGGAAACAGTATAATGGTGAGCAAAAAACACTTGAAATGGTATACAAGCAAGCTCCTAGGGAACTTCTTCATATTTTGTCTCATTTAAATCCACGATCTTCTCAGTTGAGATATCTCCAGTACATCTCCAGACGGAATTTGATGGAGGAAAGGGTTGCCGACCGGTTGTCCGCCAAATTGATCCGGAACCGATCCGCGAAATCCGTAACCGATCCGATCCATCCGTATGTCACCTACGGATGGTTACCGGATCCTAAAAACCCAAATCCGCTCTGACCGGATCGGATCGGATCCGTATCCGAACCGGCCGGATCCGATCCGTGGACACCCCTAGCTTCAACCATTGGAAATGCTCTTAGCTTTGGGTCAAGCTTATATAGTTGGATAAACTTATATCAGAAAATGTATTATGAGTAATACAAAAGAAAAATATACTCGAGCTGCACTTCACTAGATCTATTACTCTCAATCTCAATCTCAATCTCAATCTCAAATACCTCGTCCAACACTCGAGTTGCACTATCTCAATTGGGCAGCGGGGATGGTGCAGTGCATTTGCTGCATTGTACCGTGCAGCGCAATTTGAGCTGTCCAAATGTGCTTTTGACGCTGTGCAGCGGCACTACTGGACCCCGGTTCCTGTTTTAGTAGAAGTAATTCTTACAAGTTCTCACTACATGCTCTTTTGGATGTTTCTATAGGTGTCTTTTATGTTTGTTGTTTATCCTGTACTGTCCCCTACTCCCCTCTGTACGTACTACAACTTTTTCTAATGATACTTCTCTCTATTTCGCAAAAAAAAAAAAAAAAAAAGAAAGAAAGTTCTCTACAGCTTTGTCTCTCCCTTTTCTTTTGTTTCTATGTTTTCGAAATGTAATTTTCTCAAGAAAAAAATAGTGTCGTGAATATTCTTTCATAAGATTTTGCTTTGATTAAAAGATCTAACTGAACTCTTTTAATTGATGGAAAAAAAAAAAAAAAAGTCTTAGCCACGTAAATATACAATTTTATCCCCCAAAAAAAAAAATTTCATTGTCCCTAATAAATAGTATATTGGCGTATAAACCATATATGGCCATGGGTTCCCATCCCATGCATGATCCATGAGGGGATATTCCCATGTTCTTCATAAAGGGTGTTGTCTCCTGTTCCCAACCTTAACCTATGCTGACAAATGACTTGGATTAAAAGATCTAATCGATCTGGTTTAATTCGTGCAAAAAAATTTAAAAAGTCTTAGCCACGTAAATATAGTACTATTTTATTAACAAAAAATAAAAATGAAGTATTCTGTAAAAATTCATAAAATGAGCTACAAAAAATGAGTAAGGCGCGTTTCCCATACACGGGTTCCCATGCATGAAGGGATATTTCCATGTTCTCCATAAAGGGTCTTGTCTCCTGTTCTCAACCTTAACCTAAGCTGACAAATGACTTGTATTTTTCCTTTATCAATTTTCGTAGTAAGTTTTTCCTCAGTTGCCATGCTATCAGGTATCAGCCCGCAAGAGATGGTTGACTTCAGAATGAGAAAGACATCAAGCATGAGCTGTAATAAGGGTTCAATTCAATCCCATTTATTTGGTTGCCATTGGAGCTTTGTTAAAATTCTACAGAGCATATATAAAAGGAAAAATGTTAACGTGTGCCCAATAGGCACACGTTAAAGTTGAAAAAATATATTGAAATATATAAAAAGTGTATAGAGATATGTGAAAGTGTATTGAAAAGTGAAAAAAATATGTATTGGAGCGTGTGTTCTTTTTGTTTGTTTGTGTGCCTATTTGGCACACATTAGCAAGACCATATATAAAAAAGGATAATTTACATATAACACATACATAGAACTGTGTTATATGTATAGAAATAAACTGTAAAACTTTAACCACGATTGAAAGGAACAAGTCGTCGTGTGATTGTGTTTGGGAGGGGTTTGATGGATGTTGGTATGGAGGCCTGAACCACACATGCAGAGAGTGTATAGAGATATATATAAAGGGGACATGAATGCAAGGGCCGAGGGTCCTTCCTAAGGGGATAGGAGACATAATAGAGTTATCTCATTAACCTCCCCCATTTCCTCACCCTCCACTGCACGTTGCCCACCAATCGAGATATACAAACACAATAAACAAACAAACATACACTCATATATTAATCAGTACTGCTACTGCATAACTAATATTTCAGTAGAGTTCGGCTTTGTTAACGGAGTTGGCAATCCTGTCATGAGGCATGACACTGCTGTCCATTTACTTTCAAGTTTCACCCCTCTGATAAGGAACATGGATTGATAAATACACACACATGCTAACTAAGGAAAAATATCCAAACCAAACCGAGTCTTATGTCCCAGATCAATTGGGGTCGGCTACATGAATCATTTTCCTCCATTGAGCTCTGTCAAGTGTTGTTTGCTCAGTTAGCTGTAGTAGATTCAAATCCTTGCGCACTACCGCATCTAATGTCAATTTGGGTCTTCCCCTCCCCGGAACGTTGCTATCCAGAGCTATCTTATCCGCTCTCTTAACTACTGTCTACTGCACCTGCTGGTCTACGATAGACAAGCCCAAACCACCTAAGCCTATTTTCCCTCAACTTCTCCTCTATGGGTACTACACCTACCATCTCGCGTACTGTTTCATTTCTAATCTTATCACGTCTAGTTTTAACTAAGGAAGAATATCCACATAAGTATATATCGATGAGACATCTACATGTATGTACATATATGGAATACGTATGTAGATGTATATACCTGCATATATAATGAGAGTATCTCCAACGGAGGGGAGTCAAATCCCCCGTCGAGCACTTGCCTCCTTGTAATCCAACCACATGCCAGTTGTGATGCCAAACTCACGTTGGATATGGCAAAAAAATTGGCAAAGTCTCATGCCAAATTTAGGTTTTGACCTTTTTCACAACAATTAAAAGTTAAAATAAGTACTGCTTCCTCCATCCGGATTTGTTAGTCCGTTCAGGGAATTCCAACATTTTTTCCATTCATATATTTCCTTTTCTGTTTGATCATTTTTCCATACTTTATCCTTGGACTTTTGAAAATGAACAAACATTTTATGACTTGAAAAAGTATGTTTGTAAACAAACAAGTCCAGAGAGAGTATAATACAAAACAATTTGACTCTATGGTTGGAGAGAATTGTTTGTCGATGTCAAATTTGAATGTGCCAAATTGTCAAATCAGCCTTCAAACAAATTCGACACCTCCAAGTTTGAAGCAAAGGTTGTAGATACTTTGAGAATGCTCGAAATCATTCTAGCACCACACATTTATTTGGGTCCATAAACTTAGTTATAATCCATACGAGAATGTGTGGTGCTCGAGTGTACCAGAACGCCGCGTGACCATGATTTGGGAGCACAAAATCATTAGACTGCCTCTCCCCATCCACAATGGGCAAAGAGTGTACTCCGTACTCAGTGCAAACATAATCAAACATCTTTCACTTTTGACAGATCTGCAAATTTGAAGAGGAGACAAAATTGAAAAGAGAGGAGAGTGTTTTCCATACCCCAAATTGATATCGACACTCCTTTTTTTGTTTATAGTGAAATCAATTACCAAAATAAAACGTTTCCAAAAATATACTTCTCTTTTAAAAAACTCAAAAAACTACCACCACCATTCTAGTATTCTCCAGCAAAAGACGTAATCTGGGATACTAAATTGACTCAAACTCCACGGCAACAACAGCATTATTATCAAACTTCCATGAGAGGCCTTCTGGCAATATTCCACGGCAACAAAAGCATTATTATGAAACTTCCATGAGAGGCCTTGAAGGCAATATTCCATGGCAATTGGCTTCCATTCAATCTATAAAATAGTACGTTTCACAAGCAAAACAACAGCATACTATGTTGTCGCTGCAAAATACTATGTTCCCCTGAATAAAGATGAAAGATACGCAGCGATGACAATTCTGAAACCTCTAACATTCAAATGTTACAATTCCATCACCAGCACATTTTTCGTTCAGAAAAAATAAATTCCCGACGCACAAAAGCACATCATTGTGGAGGAGAAGCTCAGAGCCTCATCAACGAGTTTATCCACTTTTCTCCTTTCTTTTACAAGTCTCTTATCGCGGCACACTGAGACCTAGTTCTGGAAGGTGACAAGTGGGAAGAGAGCCATAGCATTAGCACATTATCTTAGCAATGTTTCTACATAAGGGGAGTATAGAAATCTTAAAATTCCTAAAGCCAGTCAAAATTGAACAATAAATAAAAAAGATACATGAGTTAAAATAAACATATAAAAGCATGGAGTTCCACGTATGGTAGGACGGAAATTTGCCTATGCTGGACTCTTAGCTGAACAATGGTTTGAATTAAACTGGTGTTGAATGTCTAAAAATTACATTCATGCATCTCCTGTTTGATTATGTCAGCATATCGTCCATTAGAACAAAATAGGAAGGAAAAATACAAACAAAACATATGCATAGAGGAAGTTGGGCAACAGCAGAATGTAAGCTCAAAGGTATCAAGGTCCAGTAAAAATGCACAATAATTTATCTTTATATCAAATGCATGAACACATCACACGGGCCAACCGTGCACATAAATTTCTGTTCAAGAAAAACCGTGCACATAAATTGAGGATAAGTTGACCATAAGAACATCCATCCCTCTAATGCCACTTAATTCACCACTATGATCTATACCATATAATTATGTATTCCACAAGTGGCCTAAGTAGATCAATGACCATTGACTATGTAGCAATGAAGTGTACATGCAACATGATACCAACACGTAAATTTTTAAAAATTAGAGGACACGACACGTTTTGGAAAAATATTACACCACTGTATCATATGCGAAAAATTAAAATAAACGAAGTAAGACTCTTCTTATAGTTATCGTACCACATATGCCTAGGTCATAATTGTCATTACATCATTCACAAAAGTTTTCTAACAAATAGCGGTCCATCATGCACATGTCTTTTTAATCAAATAAATCATTATTCGTCACTAAAAAAAGCAGACTTCCTAAGCTTTAAATAGAGTCTATACTCTATCATTCCATTTAACACCCTGACATGTCTTGCGAGTGTCAATAGAGTGTCCTAGCATGGTTTAAAGGGAGTGTCTAAATGGAAAACTAAAACAAAAAAAAAACTTTTTATTTGAGCATTTTGAAACGCGTGTTCGGAGAGTGTCAGTGTCCAACACTAGTACATGACCTCCGGCGAAGTGTTCGTGCTTCATCGACCATTGACAAAGTGAATCTACTAGGTCAAGCCACCAACACTCTTGTTGCCATTGGCAAGGTAGGAACTAATAAGCATCTTCCATATAATCAGAACCAGGAGAGTGACTCTTTACATTTATGCAATCAGAACCATGGGAATCTTTAAAGTTACAGTCGCATTGCCTCTGAAAAGCTATATCTTTGGTTACTTTCTCACTATTGAATTACTCATATGACTGAAGGACCCGGCTACCCCATTTCATTTAATTGCATTTGAAAGCCTACGGGAACACGTAGGCTGCTAGCCAAAACAAAAATTGTTATGCATGAATTTTTGTCCTTCAGTGATACCGCTTTGGTACTTATTGAAATAATAAATACAAATTGATTGGTAGACTATGAAGCACAAAACACATTTTCAGTAAGTCATGTGTCTTGATACTTGTTGAATAACAACGATACTCTATGAACACTCATTATACACATCCGCAACTCAAATTGATAGTGTCCTCGTTTTTGTGAATCTATTTCACTTCGAAACTCCCGGAACACAAACATGCTTTGGTCTTGGTGCAAATGGCACAAATGGTTCCAAATTGAGAGTTTCCTACCATGTCCAGAGCATGTTTGTACCAATGGAGTGTCCAGGTGAAACATCAAAAATGTGGAGGGAGGAAAACTAGGATACTTTTGATTTGAGTGTCAAACACGTGTTCGGAGGGTGTCCAAAGAGTGTCCACGTACAATACTGATAAGTTGCTTCCAGAAAAGCGTGTTTCATAGTTTACCATTCCATTATTTTTGTTATCTCTGTAGATAAATTCCAAACTTTACCAATGAAGTGTTGAAAAGTAAGTTTGATTAAGAATGAAAAACATGTGGATTACTACTGGGATGAAGGCTAGGAAGATTTTTATTGGATATGCAAGTGGGAGATTTTGGATAAGGTATAGTGCAAGGAAGTCAAGTTTGGTAGGCACATGGGTGATTTCATTCGATTTGGAATTTGTCTCATTCCTAGTTTGTATGCCTGTATATACTATATAGATGTATTTGTGTGTGTTGTAATGTGTGGGAAAATAGAAGAGAAAAGAAAGAGGGCCTACCGGCCTAGAGACGTGTGAGGAAAAATTATCTAGTGCATATGTAGAGTATGGGAGATTAAAAGAATGTGTGTAATTGTATTATTGTTACAGATTAATACAACGAGCAGTGTTTGAGTGTGTGCTCTATTTCTCTTATTTTCCCAACATGAATCTCAAATATCGATGGATAGAAAGAAAAAAAAAACCCCACTAACCAAAGCATTCCCGTAGGCTATATCTTATTCAAAAGAAGTTGAAAAATGCATAAGACTCGGGTTATTAGTTCATAGTGGCGATTGAAAAGCAAGAAAGCAACCAATGGTATAACTTTCGAAAGACGTGGTTCTACGGGGTAAATGCTATGAGGTACTGACACTCATAGAGGTCGCCATATCCGTGACATGGCAAAATACGTACGAGACACGCCGCATTATATTTAATTAAGTCTTTTCAGAGGAACACGGTGGGGACACATAGGGGACAGGGCAGGGGTTAAATATGAAATTTTTGAAAAAAAATATGGGCAATTGTGAACTACTTCAAATATTATGGGTTAAAAATGCAATATGAAAACCCAAGGGGTTGGCAAAGTGGTCTTGCCTTGGGACTTGGAGGTTTGCTCCCACCTAAGGTCTCAAGTTCGATTCCCCTTGCCAGTAAACTCTTGGGGCCACTGGGGGTTATGCCCAGTCATTACATCCAAGGCCCGGCACTAGTAAAGGTGTGCGCAAGATGGCCCGGACATCCGATTATAAAAAAAAAAAATGCAACATGAAGTAGATGCGATGCTCTTCTATACATATTGATCCTTCATGCTTCTACCTATAACTTTATGTTTCCACTCATTTAAAATATATATTTTTCATTTATTAACTTCTTTTTGTCGTGTCCCCACTTTTTTAGAAATCTTGTGTCTCGTGTCCATGTTCGTATTCATGCTACATAAGGTAAATGTATTATGTAAAGATTTACACTCATTGTTCCTACCTAGCTAAGCAGCATGGACATGGACCACGGTAATCTATTCTAATAGGGGGACTAGCCATTTTTAGTGTGAACACTTTTGTGAAGCTGTCACAAAAGTGATTTCTAGTATTCTTAACAACTATAACTATTCTTTGCAGTTTCCATCATTTTGTCATCACAACTACCCTGATCCCTCATGACTCCCAATCGTCTTCTCTGGCAAGCAGCTTCCCTTTCAATTGCCATCACATAACCTATTGCGGGGGTTCATCACACCGCAAGTTTTCAAGGGCTTATAATGGTCATCAAATTTCCCAGAGATTCTGAATTAAACCACTGATTCACCCTAAAATGTACCCTCTCATATATCATCTGAACTCTTTAATTAACCTAATTTCAGTGTTTTCTCATTCTATAACCACTAACTGTTATTTTAGAATTCATATGTTCTTTAGTTTATTGTTGCTTGACTTGCTTCTTTTTGCTCTTTCTAACTTTCATATTGCTTGGCAACAATCAAGTGTTTGTTCTATGTATTTGGTTTGGAACCCATCTGATGGGAACACCAAATTTCTTAAGAGGGATATACATTGTTGTATTCATCAACCTACCATTTTCTGAGTTATAAAAAGTTTAGGATTTTAAAATTTGGAAGATGTCGCATTTCAGTCAACGTTATTTTGCATTTTGACAGGAATTATTTTTGAAACATTGATACTTTATAAAAGGACCAAGCCTAACACTGAAGGGAATAGCCATTGACATGATTTTCTTTGCATATAACTGATTAGATGGCATGAAGAATGCGTGTGCATCAACCTCAAGTTCAAATTAAATGGGGACACAGACATGGCAGGGGACACGGCAAAAAAAATGTATAACAAATAATTTTTGTAGTGCCTCCTAGCATGTTCGTGATCCCACTTTTTTAGAATTCTCGTGTCCCGTGTCTCATGTCTATACACGTGTCCGTATACGTGCTACATAGGATAAATGTATTATGTAAAGATTTACTCCCAGTGTTCCTACCTAGCTAAGAAGCAAGGATACGGGACATAGTAATTGAAATAAATGGGGACACGAACATGGCAAAAAATATGTATACCCATTAGGATAGATACTTAGTAGTTATTCATATCAGCATTCCATGAGGAAATAACCAAAAACAAATACTCCCTCTGTCCCAGTTTGTTTGCTCTCTACAGGAGACCGAGTCATTTTGACCCCCAGAAATAAATTACTTCAGAAACAATATTTTGTTTTTTGCACCGTTGAAAAGAGCTCAATGAGTAGTTTTGAATGGTGCAAAAAAAGTTCGGAGAATTATTCTCAAAATCACCTTATTTTTTTATGTCAAAATGACGTGACTTATCACAAGCAAACAAAATGGGACGGAGGGATAACAATTCTTATTGTTTCTCTTTCAAATATTACAAGTTTAACAAGGGTTTTATTTGGTCAGAATTCATCTATTCGTACTTTGTTCGTCTTTGTGGAACATATTACCCTTAAAACAAGCTATCAATATTATACAATATCCAAACATGTTTCCATCTATGTCCAATGAGACACTGGTGTACCCAATGTGTACCCTACTTAAAAATTCTTAAATTTCTTGGGACATGCCAAATACATGCCCATGGTGAGTCCCTGGAAGGTTCGACGCGGATACAATACAAAATTAGGAATGTCAGTGCTTCATAGTTACCTAGCCAATTGCAGCAAGATTGTAGATTAATGTTCTATTTGTGGTCTCACCTTGGAGGTTCAAATTGTCAATGGTCTATGAAGGTCAGACACTTTACCAGAAGTAATTTACCATCAACACTATCTGAGCACTCTCAAAACATACGACGATCAAATCCTTAAGTTTCAGATTTTACTCACCATTTTTCTTATGAAAAAATTCCAATGCATACTAGAACGCTCTCGCGATACTATGTGACAAGTCAGAGATCTATGTTATACAGATGCGGTGTGTGCATCAAATATGGGTGTATGTCTAAGAGTTGGGCACTTCAAAAAGTTCAAATCTAACAATAGAAGATACGTAAATATGGGTCTAAACTAGGATACGAATACAGAAAAAAAAAAAATCTTATATTCATTTCCTAATTTTATATGTCTAAAAAAAACCATAATCTCCTATGCCCAAACAAAATAGCGCGTGAAAAAATTGCAATGCCCTATAATTCCTGAAAATTAATGAATCTGTTGTAATATAACTATATAAGTACAATATAGGTAAAATAACCCAACTTTAAACCCACAAGATATAAGTAAAATCAGAAAAGATAAGCCCATTTTTCAAGCCTAACAAACTTTTGATACTTCAACGTATGTCAAACTTTGCAAACTCATGAACCAAGCATAAAAACGTAACCCAACAACTTATGTTTTACAGTGAGGTTTTACTCAGAAGGGGGCTGGAGAGGAGTTGAGGTAACTCCACTAGTCAGGGTATGTTCTTTATTTATGGGTTAATTTCAATCAACTTACCTGAGGTCAAACTCATGAACCAAGCATAAAAACGTAACCCAACAACTTATGTTTTACAATGGGGTTTTACTCACAAGGGGACTGGAGAGGAGCTGAGGTAACTCCACTAGTCAGTGTATGTTCTTTGTTTATAGGTTAATTTCACTCAACTTACCTGAGGTTTGCATTTAATATATGGACCTCCCATTTGCAATTTTACTCTGACCTCCCCTACTTTTGAAACTAAGCTGCAAATGTTGGATGTAGATGCTTTTGGACAGCTATGGTTGATGGGCATACATCTTGATTTTTATGGCGAGCATCATAACAGCACAAGTCTTTGTATCAAGGAGTTTGGGAACTTGGAAGCAGTGTGTTTGTTGAAAAGTATGCCATGTACAATTGCACTATGCGCCAATTAGAATCTGCCTATCCTTCAAGGTATCAGAGATTTGTCAATTCTAACCGCAAGCGCAGTAAAGGGAAATGTTAAGACTTGAGCAACAATGTCTTCGCACTTCCCCACCCAACATCAACTTAAGGCCAATCTACAAGGTACCAACCGCAGTCAAGGCCTTCCCTAATGATCTCCAAGTCCCTAGGCTCTGCCTCAACTTAGAATGCTTTAACGAATAGGATGTTGTGCGGCGGGCCCCCTGAGAACCCAACCGCAACCCAAAGATTATTGATGGTCATGATAATGGAGAAGTAGTAAACCAAACATATGTGAAATCAACGGAGAAACCAAACCACAAGCAAAAGAAATAAGATTGACACCAAGATTTACGTGGTTCGGCTTACGGATGTAAACCTACTCCACGGACAAGCAAACAAGAGAAGATTCCACTATGTGACGAGAACATGCTCCGGAGAGCTACAATGGTGACAAACAAACAAAGTCTCGCAAAAGACACTCATCAATCCCAAATACAAGTTCTCTCACCAAAACTCAATTGGAATCTCTCACCAAAACAGATTCTCTCTCATCAAGTCTCACACAAACCGCTAGGGTTTTTAACCAATAGACGCGGAAGGAACTCCAATGGTCACACAGAAAGAAACCCAATGGATCTGGATGTCACACAGATGCAGATGATTCTCAAGAAACCCAATGGTTTCAACCAGAAAGAATCGCTGAAACAAATGATCTTCCAAATGGCTGAGGGCCTACAGAACCCACCATGAATAGGGCAACCAGAAACTGATGAAAATCATACCAAGAACCCTAATTAAGATCATACCAAGAACCATAATTTTTAGATGAGACCGCCTAGGGGCCTCTCAAAGGGGTGCACTCAAGCAGTCTAAACCCTAATGGAGAGAGCAAGGCTATATTTATAGCCATAGATTGCTTCCTAAAGCCAGAATCCTTGCCAGATAATGTTTTCTATACATATAGAATCCAAAACCAAATAGGAAACTCCAAAACCAATCTTTAGAACAGAATCATAACAAATCGGCTAAATCACGCAAAAACGGACCGGATGGTCGGGACCAACCCTTTGCTAGTCCGGACCAGATATGGTGAGACCAAAATACACCACTAGGATCGCTCGTTCGGATAAAGTCCGGACAAGCACTCCTGCAAGCTCCAAAACGCTCATACTTGCTTGGTCCGGACTAGAGATGCTACGAACGTGGAAATCGAGCCAAAAACTAGTATAGGAAAGTCTTGGGTGCCTCTCAGGAGGGACTGGCAGCAAACATAAGCAAGCTGAGCTCACCCTCAAGGGTGACCAGAGGCTAGGCGGTCCATGAGTCAACCGATGGCAGGCTTACATTAGTTGAGTCATGTTTTATCCACATAACTTAAGGAGAGCCACATATAATCTTAAAACTAAAAGGACTTAAAATTTTACTTTTCCCTATTAGCATCGATTCTAATCACTTTTAAGTAAGCAAATATTAGTATTATCTTTGGGTTTTTCACATTGCCAAACACCTGCAAGTGCATGAAAAACTCAAAAAATGAATAAAAAAACAATATTAAGATGATGGAATAAAGCAGAGCTTAGTTCTACCCATGAGGTGAAAGTTACACTCGAGTACCAATTCACCCCAATGTACATTATATCTAATTCCACATTGCCGAGAACAAAACCCAGAAAAATAAATAAATAAGTAAAACAACGATATATCATATGAGGAGCTAGAACAAACATAGGTTTAAGAAAGTAATCTAATCTGACGGAAATAAACAATGAGTACAAAAAGATAAAAAAAAGTTGCTTACAGATACAATTACAAAATATCAAACTCCTGGGTTCGCACTGCATATCATACCCTGGGACAACGACCTAGAACCCTTCGAGTCGGCACCGAGGCACGAGGTGAGCCGGGCTGACGAGATGGCCGTGTGCAGCGGGAGCAGAGATTGGAGAGAACCCAATTGCGAGATTGACCTGAAATGAAAAACCCAGATTTCAAAATTTGAAATTTGATTGAATAATTAAAATGGGAATGAGGAGGAGGGTTTTGTATGGGTTTTGCCTTGGAAGGGTTGGAGATGAGAGAGGAGTGCGGAGAGAAGGTATGGATTTGGGTTTGGGTGCGGATTTGGAAGTGGGTATGGTGGATTTTAGAAGGTTGAGAGTTGGTCTGGATATCGAGCGGAAGCGAGAGGCCATTGGAGATGGTGAGAGATGTTGCGAAAATGGTTGGGGGGGTTAGGGTTTTGTGAGTTTAGTTGCAAGGATGGTACAGGGTTTAGACTTTAGAGCATGAACCGCCTAAAATCCTCCCCAAATTGTTTTAACTCAAAACGGAGGTTCAGTTTTTTATTCAAATGCTATTTCTTCCTCCAAATTAACAAGCACGTCATTTCAAATTTTCGCTTTGATTTAGATTTGTCCATTGGAGCGTTGCATCCTAAATGAAGTTTTTAATAAGATTTTTATAAATTCAAGTAGAAGTTTTAGTTACGGCAGGAGATGTCCTCGTGGGTTGATTAGGTTATAGTTTAACAATCGAATTTTTCATCAGAAAAGTATTAAAAAATAGACTGAAGTTGAAAAAGTAAATATAAGTAAAAAAAAAAAAAGACTACAAAAGATACCAACTATTTGGTATTTTTTTTGCTTTTGGTCATACTTTTTTGCTTTTTAGATTATTTATTCCACTTTTGGTCATATTTTTTTTATTGGCTTTTAGATTTTTAATCTAAAAAAATATACTGTAACGTGAATTAACAAAATTCAAAATATTGCAAACAAAAATACCATTTAGTCCCTTTAGTTAGGAGAATAGTGTCTTCAAGTAAGTGCAAAATACAAGTACCATATAGTATGTTAGTTTTGATCCAAAATTATATATATATATATATATATTAAGCTTCTCCTCCGGACTCCCTGAAATGGAGAGAAGTCCGGTCTTCTTTTCCTGGCCGTTGGATCTCAGCCAACGGCTGAGATCAAGAGGTCACTTAAATTGAATCTCGCGGGTCAAGGTGAAACGGGTAGTACCCAGTTAGCGGGTCAAACCCCTATTCGGGTTAAAACAAAACCAATTTGGATCCC
>JAXBDA010006195.1:0-21546 GCA_036023075.1 Gaultheria prostrata | reverse complement strand
TCATTCAATAATCTGCTCACGACAGCTGGTCCATCTGGGAATGTTCAATCAGAAATACTTTTCCGGAAGGACCAGTCCAGTTTCACGTTTGATCAGGGATGGGCTTTACCTCGGAGGATCTATTTCAATGGCGATGAATGTGCTATGCCGCCCCCAGATGAATACCCATTTCTGCCGAATACTAGTTCCCCGAGGACTATCTCTCTACTTCATCCAATAGTTACCATTTTGGCGTCATTCCTATTGCTGTTGGTTTAGCCACGATTACAAAGCCTACAAATTGGCTTTGGGGGCTGAGCTAAATTTATTTTGCTTCGAGAGTCCACAATTACAAAGCCATACTGGAACGTGAGATTTCTCATTTGTTAGTGATCTCAGTTATACGCAATACCTATTTTCAGTTTTGTAGCATTGATTCTGGCATTATAAATAGAATTTCATAAAGGAAATGTGCCATGAATTCTATTTAATTTAAAGAAAACAAAAGAACAAAGAAAATCCAAAGTTGTGTTCTTCGTCTTGCCTCCAATGGAACCTCAGTACTCACTGTTGTACCATTTTGACTATGTTCTAGGATAAAAAATTCTTCAGTGACGATGACATTGAAGCAGGTTTCGTCTTTTGCACGGGAAGTGAACTTCTAACTTCAAAGGCAATGAATGCATATTTCCTGCATGTGTATGATCACTTTTTCCACATTTTTTTGTAGAAGTCAAGGTAATTAGATTAAAAGCAGTGTACACTTCCATTTGCATGTATTTTGGCAATAACAGGGATATAAACTGAAACAATGTGAAGAGAGGAAAACCAAAAAGAAAAAAGAAAAAGAAAGGAGACATGTTGTTGTGCCCCAAGATCGAAACCAAATGCACGCAAACACACACACACACACTGAATGGCGAACGCAGAGTATTTTACGTGGTCCTTCAAAATCGGGTACTTCCATGGAGAAATTGCAATTCTCTCAGAAAATCAGACGAGCTTTACAAGTGAAGTTCTTTCTAACTCACTACACTCTGAAATTACGTACATGTGGTTGTTAATGCTTGACTGGAATGATTATGGTTTTGAGGACAAAATTTTTGTAAGGGGGGTAGGATGTAGAGACCAGGAATTTTTTTTTCAAATTTTTTTTGGGGATTATTGGGATTTCGGCTCGGACAGTACGTAGGCAGATCTCGGACTCACTCCACATTCAACATTATTGGGATTTTGGTTTGGACGGTAGGCAGATCTCGAACTCGCTTTGGACGGTAGAAGGGTCCACATTCAACATTATTGAGATTTCGGCTGGGATGGTAGGCATATCTTGGACTTGCTTCGGACCTTTCCACATTTTGAGGTTATATCAGACTTGCTTCGCACAGTAGAAGGGTCCACAATCAACAAACATTTTGAGGTTTTTTCGGACTTCCTTCGCACGGCAGAAAGGTCCACATTCCAAGTCATTTCTTACCTAATACAAGCGGTAGGCGATTCATTAAACATATTTCGGGGTTACGCTGGAGCAGTAAGCAGATCCCCAACTCTTTGTCGGACGGTTGACGAACTCTCAAAATTCTCCAAAAAGACAACCGTGGTGATATCTCATCCTCTCCAAATATCAATCAATACAAAACAAGTTTGATCCGCCCATTGGTAGGCATGGTTCATTCCCCCTCCTTTTATCTATGACTCGCATGTTTTCCAGTTGAACAAGTGATGAATCCTTATTTTGTCCATGGTGGGGCAAAATCTTATTCTTTTTGAAGTTTTGTTTGTTGCAGACAGGCTCCATCAAACAAAGAAGGGCAGCTGTTGACACCGGATTTTGCCCCACCCCTATTTTATCAAAATAAATCGATGACGTCGATGCCCCCAAGGAAGAGGCATCAGATCATCATAAATCAGAAACAACCTTATCGAGTAGAACATGCGGTTCTCGGTAAAGGTGACCGGGCACGGTACAAGATACTGATTCCACTACATCAATTCTAAATACCAATTCATATCTAACATCTACTTGTGCGTAGCTTGGATGACATGAATGCATTTCAGGAAGGCCAGGCCCTACGCTCCTCTATATTGACAGAAATCAGCTCTTGGAAGCTCGTTTTAGGGCCAATCGGCCAACTACATCCTCGGGATGTCCAATCGAGCATCAGACCATTGGATGTCCTCATTTGAACATTCCAAAGTGATTGGTTCAAGCCGCGTCAAGATTGGACGACGTTTGACCGTTGAACTGTCACTCCCCCTATACCCTTTACCTTGTAAAAAATAGGCGAATAGGGCCAGAAGATCCAGGTTTTTTCTGTACAACTCCAAATCTTACCAAACTTCATATTTAAGCTTAACGTGATGGAAATAAGTTTCATGTCAAGTTTGGGCGATGTCGAGCCTGTTTGCAATTTTCGGGGACATCGCGCTTCTCGAGACGACAGATTCCATGAGCATGGATATCGGGACCAAATTTTTAAGATCTAAACCGTTGATAATCATAATCTTACCTTACTGAAGTTCCTTATAAATTTCAGGTCAATCGAATTTCGTTTGGTCATCCGATCGTTTGCCATGCTCCAATTCAATAGAGAACCGGACGATCGCATTTCTCTATCTTCAGAGCATAATTTGAAAAACCGGACACCACCACGACGCTCAAAACACCTCAAAACCCTAGGGATACCTTCCTGTACATTCCTAGATCAAAGGACTACGCGCGAACAAGCCATGACTACATCGCGCGAAGCGATGCAGAACCCTAGGTTCCCATACTTTGGGCGCCTAGAATGGCGTGACCAATGGCAGCCGGCCACGTTGGCAGGCTTCTATAGTATAGGCGCCTAGCCTATATAAATATGTGAAGCCACTTTTCGATTGAAGACACACACCTCACATGGCTTCTGAGTCGATTGGCATAAGGCTGAAGCATTTCTCATCACGGTTGACTCAGATATCACTAGCTTAGGCGGTAGCTCTGCCGGGTTTCTTAGAATAGGTTTGTACCTATTCCGAAGGAGGTTGATGAAGAGAATGAACTAATCTCTTATGGGCTTGAAACAGAGGCTGAACCTACGGAACAGGTTGAACTTAAGAGAAGTAAAAGGGCTCGAGTTGCTAAGTCCTTTGGTCAAGACTTTATAGTTTATCTAGTTGAAGGAACTAGAGACACTACATGTAATCAAACCATGATTTCGCTACATGTGGAATCGGATCCCTTGACCTACGGGGAGGCTATGAAATCGCAAGATTATGCTTTCTGGAAAGAAGCAATCCAGGATGAAATGGATTCTATCATGGGTAATGATACATGGGTTCTTGCTGATTTGCCACTAGGTTCCAAGGCCATTGGTTGTAAATGGATTTTCAAGAAGAAAATGAAAGTTGATGGCACGATAGACAAATTTAAGGCACGGTTAGTTGTGAAAGGATTTACCCAAAAGGAAGCTATTGAATACTTCGATACCTATGCTCCGGTAGCAAGAATCTCTACCATTAGAGTTCTTGTTGCTTTGGCTTCGATATATAAACTTCATATTCACCAAATGGATGTAAAAACTGCATTTTTGAATGGTGAATTGGATGAAGAGATTTATATGAAGCAACCGGAAGGGTTTGTTGTTCAAGGTCAAGAACACAAAGTCTGCAAACTTGTTGAGTCTCTCTATGGACTTAAACAAGCACCTAAACAGTGGCATGGGAAGTTTGATAAGGTAATTGTATCAAACTGCTTTAGGATACACCAATCGGATAAATGTGTATATAGCAAATTTACCGAAAACCGTGGTGTAATCATTTGTTTGTATGTGGATGATATGCTTATCTTTGGTACCAATTTAGACAGCATACAAAGTACAAAGGATATGCTTTCATCTAGTTTTAGTATGAAAGATATGGGTGTAGCTGATGTAATTCTTGGAATTAGAATTAAAAGGGAGGAAGGAAATATAGTCCTTACTCAATCTCACTACATTGAGAAAATACTGAAGAAGTTTAATCACTTTGACAGTACTCCGATTTCTACACCTTATGATCCACATATCAAGTTGTATCCTAACACCGGTAGAGCAGTATCATAACTAGAATATTCTAGGGTGATAGGAAGCTTGATGCATGCCATGACATCTACTCGACCGGACATTGCGTATGCGGTGGGCAAGTTGAGTAGGTATACACATAACCCGAGTGATATTCATTGGAATGCGGTTAATCGGGTTTTGAGGTATTTAAATAAAACTATAGACTACGGGATAGTTTATAGTGGATATCCTTCGGTTCTAGAAGAATATACGGATGCTAGTTGGATAGCCGAGAATGAGGATCACTTGTCTACAAGTGGGTGGGTCTTCACTCTTGGTGGAGAAGCCGTTTCTTGGGGTTCAAAGAAACAGAGCATAATTACAGACTCAACTATGGCAGCCAAGTTTGTGGCACTAGCGTTGGGTAGCAAAGAGGCAGAGTGGCTAAGAAGTATGTTATGGGAGTTACCCATGTGGCCAAAACCTATCTCACCGATATCTTTGCATTGTGAATAGTCAGTTGACACTATCATGGGCTTACAACCAGAGGTACAATGGTAAGTCCAGACATATAGGGCTTAGACATAGCTATGTGAGGAATTTGATAACCGATGGGGTGATAACCATCGATTATGTTAAGTCAAGTCAAAACTTGGCGGATCCTTTAACAAAAGGTCTTGCAAGAGATTTGGTGTGGAAAACTTCACAAGGATGGGACCTAAGCCCACTAAGATATAATCACTCCTGGTGGAAACTTCAACCAATGCTTGTTTAACTTCAAGTCCTTGGGTTCAATGAGCAAACTACACCATAAGTCGTGATGGCAAACATTTTCCGGTTATACCCATCCTATGGAAAAGTGTTTGGTACATGTAATTTGAAGGAGGAGGTGAGCTACTTAGCTCTTAATAGACTTCTAACAGTTTAGTTAGGTTAATGCTATCATTACAGGGGCATTGTTAAAAAGTCTACCTATATGAGTGTGAATGTGGTGCCGCCTTCTATAGGTTTAAGGGCTAGAACTTTAGAGCGCGCACGAAATAGGATATAGACACGACCAATCCACGTGCCAGCAATATTGAATACAAGAGTCAGGTAAGATGCGTGCGTGAAACGTGTCCGCTTGGTAATTATAGGATCGCTGGTTAAAAGACAAGTCTACCATGCGTTCCGACTAACTTTGATGTGTTTCACTAGGTGATGGTTAAAATCGTAAGATACATTCATTGATGCACAAGTCTTTCAAAGGAACCAAGGCTTCATCTTTATTTTGAAAATGGTGGGGGATTGTTGGAAATTATCAAAATAAATGAGTTTGTTTTTGGGTTTTTATTAAATTATTCCTTGTGCTTTGGAAAGCATTTTTGTAGAATATTGGGTTTGTCTCACATTGAGAAAAGCTTGAATGAAAGGAAAATCTGGAGGGAGTGGTTCCAGTACCAAGTTACCAGGTACCTGTACCGCAAGGACCAGAAGCCGGGCTAGAGGGTGTGGTACTGGTACCATTTAACCAGGTACCGGTACCCCAGGGTCTAGAAACTTCTAGCAAACGAACAATGAGTTGTGGTACCAGTACCTCATATCTTGGTACCGGTACCACGGGACTGCGCGCGAATTTTCCAGGCATTGTTTCAGTAAAGGGTGTGACTCTTTTGGAAAGGTCATGACTCTTATCAAAGGCCAATAGTCTAAGGGGTGTATCCCTTTGCCTAAAGGTGTATTTGGTTCTATAAATAGAACCCAAATCACAATCATTCAACACACAAAACAATTCAGAGCGCTATTACTCTGCCAAAAATCCTACAAATAACTTTCTTGTTTTATTGCACCGTAACTCTACAGAAACGGTGTCAATAATCCCTTGGTTCTTTCGATCACATTTCAGACTCGGTATTCTGTCTGTCCTTCGTTTGTGCGGACGCAGGAAGAAGATCATTTGATCGGGTTTCGTTGTATCCTCGAACATATTCGCTATCAACCAGGTGCACACCAAACGGTGGGGGCGAATACTGTTTCCGGAAAGCGACATCGTAACATGCCTCGAAGCAAGTTTCATCATCAAAAGGTTCAAGTTTTGCGGAGACTCCCGGATTTTGCACCAACAAATGCATAAATTGTACTTCATTGATTGTCCTTCTCAAGTCAATGAGATCTTTAATTTTGTGTAAAAGTTTTGAAAAAAAAAATCATGTTCATACATTGTTTTTTTGCGTACCGAATGCACGAGTTTCAAGAAGGGACGAACAATTTGGGACAATAGAATATTAAACATCCTTGCTCCCTCCTAACTTTTGCTCTCTAAACAGTTATCGGACATCTTTCTCTCTAACTTTTGCTCCCTCCTTTTGTTTCTCCTCATCTCTCTGCAGGGTTCCTCTCCTTTCTCTCTCTTCTTTGGGAAGATTTTTCTCTCCTGGGTGAGATTGATTCCCCTCTCTCCACAATTTACCCAACATCCATTTCTTTGCTACCAGCCGTTGCCCTCTCGAACCCCTTTGACAACGCCACTACACACAACTGAGCCTCATCCGCCGCCACCTATCGCTTCTATTTATATGTTGCTGCCTCTCTTTCTTCCCGGCACTGTGTAGGTGCTCTGTTTGAGCACTTCGGCGTCTAATATGAGTTTACCTTGATGCCTGGGGACTTCGATGTTAGAGTTGTAGCCGCGTGTATAATCCAAGGTGTTATAGTTGATGGGTGTTATAATTGGTCCGAGGTACAATTTGTAGGTGTTATAATTGAATCTCAATACTCTTATCCACCACATATTAAACTTTTGAACGGAACCACACATTGTACTAACTCCACAAGAATATATGGTGAATTTTCGAATACCTCGTAGCCTGCTCCAAGAACATTGAATATATTACTCAATACTTTGACAGGAAAAACTAAAAAAAAAAAAGATAGAGACAAACAGGAATGGAAAGAAACCACCCTTTAGATTCTCCCCACATCCCTATATCGATATTGGGGTTCACCCAATGTGGAGCTGTAAATAGTTTCTCTCAGTTATACATTTATCCAAGCAAGTAACTTTTTGACATCCACGGTGTCGGGTTAGTTTTCACACAACTCAATTAATTGTGGTGGATCAATTCTACCATCTACTAGAGGGGATCCCAATTAAAGCTGAAGTACCTAAAAGAGTTGATAACTAAAAGAATTTCAAACTCGAGATCTTAGAAGGAAGTAAACCCCTAAATCTCATGTCTTTACTACTAAGTATCTCCGTTGTTAAGAACTAGTCTGATTGTTTATCTGAAATGACTTGAAGCATTGCCCCTATTTTGAAAATGAATAGTGGCATTTTGCTAGAAAATGGCATTACTCGTGGAATAGTGCAATGCCATTTTGCTTTCCAATATTGCTTTCCACTATCTTTTTTGGTCCCATATTCTTTCGGTATTTTTTGTACTTTTCGTAATTCTCATTTAGTTTGTCATTGTAATTTTTAGAATTAATCATTCGTCTCAACGAGAGGAATCAAAAAAGTATAATAATGTGGATCGAAATTGAAAAAAATTCATATAAAACTACAACTAAGACACAAAATACTTTTGACATGGGATTTTTCCCCACCTTCAATTGTCAAAGTAAATGAATGACGTCAAACCCCCCAAAGTACAGATGGTTGACGCCAGTTACGTCAAAGTAACCCTACCACACGGAACGGGTGCTTCTTGGTAAAGGTAAAATGGTGCGGTACATATCATATTGTTTCCACGGTGAGTTATAGAACTATCCTTTGCATCGAGTATCATAAAACATATCATACTGTTTCCACGGTGAGTTATAGAACTATCCTTTGCATCGAGTATCATAAAACATCTGCATGTGCATAGTAGGTAACTCGATCATAGATCTTCCTCCATCGAACATTCACAAATATATTCCTGGTAACTCGATTCTTGGCCTCAAGATCAACTTTGCCTTCGAGAGATCTAGTCTCTC
Source organism: Gaultheria prostrata (assembly GCA_036023075.1). NCBI lineage: Eukaryota > Viridiplantae > Streptophyta > Magnoliopsida > Ericales > Ericaceae > Gaultheria > Gaultheria prostrata. The sequence goes on along the minus strand of JAXBDA010006195.1, from coordinate 13,591 downwards.
CTCGAAACCGATAGATGCATTCATTTCGACATTCCTAAGAGTGGTCCAAGCCACGTCAGAATCGAGGACGTCGAATCATTGTTGGCCTATGCTGGAACCTGATTGGGCTCCAAAATCCTTGTGCAAATTAATTTTATCTCAAATCATACCAAGAATCATGTTTAGTGTTTTGGTAACTCGACCCACACTGTTCTTTTCTAAGGTAGAACCCATCGGTCGAAATTTTGAGTGTGACAAGCACTATCTATTTGGTATGTTTTGGTCTTTAGAGAACTTTTTTATTTCCTTTTGGTTATAATTTTTAACTTTTTAACTCTACTCGTCGAGACAAATGATTAATAAAAAAACGTGACTAACAAAATTTCACAAAAGACGTAAAAGATACCAAAACCAAAAAAATCCAAATACAGTGCAGTTGGATCTTGGATGAGAGGTGTTCGGCTCCTAATTGGGCCTTATTCAAGAATCCGGGGGTTTGCCACGTTTATTTATTAATGACTAGGGAATGCCCGTGCCTAAAGGCACGGCGCGTCGTAATGACAAACCAAAGGTTGGCATTCCTTTTTTACACCTCATTGCTTAATTCCTTTATCAATGTTGAGCAACATGTTTTGGAGTCCAAATTTGTTCACCCTCGCCCAAAGATGGTGAACAAAACCCTCCTAGCTCCGGTGCGGACGTCAATGATCGGAATCGTTCATGTTGTTCATAAAGATTTTCTAGGAGGGCATGCAAAAATTCAGCTAATCCAATGGTGAAAAGTGGTTGAGGTTTGAGCTCAAAAACCCAAATTTTTCTTCTTTGGGTTTAAAGAACAAAAAATAGACATTTTAAGCTCGAAACTTAACCACTTTCCGCGGTCCGATTTAGCTGATTTTTTGCATGCCCTACTAGAAAATCTTTCTGAACAACATGAACGATTCCGATCATGGACGTTGGCACCGGAACTAGGAGGGTTTTGTTCACCCTCTTTCGAAACTCAACCACTTTCCGCGGTCTGATTTAGCTGATTTTTTGCATGCCCTCCTAGAAAATCTTTCCAAACAACATAAACGGTTCCGATCATGGACATTTGGACCGGAACTAGGAGGGTTTTGTTCACCCTCTTTGGGCGAGGGTGAACAAATTTGGACTCCATGTTTTGAGCAAAACTAAATTGAAATACCCTTTCCTACGTGCGACCAACCCAACTTTTTCGAGAAATATTCGCCTTTAAAAAATAGGCTTCAAACAGCCATCTAATCAACTTAAAGTAAGTGAATTAAAAAAGAAGAAAAAAACATTCGTTCACAACCAATACAACAGTTCATGGGCACATAATCACAACCTACACACATTAAACTACTGAATTCTCACAACCATAACACATGTCGTCATCCCAGGTCTTCAAAGTCCCATAGAATTGGTCACACCAATTCTTCCAAATAAGATCCCAAAGTTGTATGCAAAAAACATAATCATGGCGAAAGAAAATAGTATAGCAACAAATTGAACAGTCCCATAATGTACCACAATTGGTAACACTTCGCCTCCGAAGGCAAAAATTAAGGATGAATTTATGAAAGAGGCTTTTCTGTAAAGAACCACTTTCAAAAATAGAAAAAAAAAAAAAGGAAAAAAAAAATCAGCTTGTAATAGCTTGGTACACACTCCTCTACCATGGACCATCCCCCACACTCCTCTGCAACTGTACCTATATAAGTTTGAAATATCCCTCTTTTTATTATACTCGAGTCCTAATGTAGATGAAAAAAAGAGCATGTTGTGCGCCCTTATGCGCTTCATAAGAGTTACCATCAATGTATCAAAGAGAGATAGAAAGGAGTGAGCTAGTCCAGATATTCAAAAGAATTGATGATAGGAACTTAAGGAAACTCTATTGTGAAGCCCATTAAAAGCAGGTAATCATGGTAAGTATCCAGATTTTCATACATGTGTCCCTGCCGTGTCAATGTTCCTTTTTCTTAGAAATCACATTTGTATCGTGTCCATGTCCATGCTACATAGAGTTTGGTGAGATTCGCAAACAATAAGTAAAACACTAAGATAGAGAATACCTTATTCATAACCAAAATTTACAACTAACCCATATTTTTTTTCAAACTCAACTGTTATAAGAAAGGGTAATGAATATTCAATCCTTTCAAATTGTCTATGCAATATATGCTGAAAAAGCATGGAGCCCCATGGAGTAATTAAATTTTTTTGATCTACGATTAAAACACAAACAATCCAAAAGGATTCCAATACAGTTAATGCATATAAGAGAAAATGGTGTCTTCAAACAGTCTTCAAACTTGAAGCATTTGTGTCAGTATGAATCAAACATGTTCAAGGCCTCTCAAAAAGTTTTCAATACCACCACCATTCTTTTCCCCTTCAAACTTGTTCTTCATTACTTTTTTAAGTGTCTATGTATACTATTGGAATGGCGTATCTCCATCGAGCAAAGAAGAATCTAAACCTAACCTTGAAAGGAGAATTTAGACACAAACTTCTCATCCCATCTTCTTCGATAGCAACATATTAGCTTGATTAGCGGCATATAATCTCGAAAAAAATATGTTGTTATGACAAAAGCATAAATTATCTAAATGATTCAAAATTTTCACTACAAAACCCTTTTATCTCAATCACAAAATTTTCCCACGGTAGAGAAGAGGGTAAGCAATAAGTTTTTTTTTAGAAAGTACTCAGTTTCTGGCAATCTATTTTTCTCATACCTTCAATGATCCATAGTGGCCTTTAAGCAAATAGTGGGTGACCGTGGATCATTGTCTTCATTGAAGGTATTACAGAAACATTCAATCAAATTATACGTATTGTAAATAAATTCTTCCGGATGAGAAATCAATCATCTAAATTCTAGCATATGAAGGTTAGAAGAAATACAAAGAACTCAAGTTAGTTGCAAAAAAAATGGTGTGGAAAAAAATAAAACTATGGCATACAATTCCAAGTCTGCTTGCCACATGGACCCTTCTGCTAGAATGGTAGTACTTTTGTTGAGACGTTCACGACCATCTGGAGGAAGAAAAATTAGAATTGGCAGCTATGTAAAACGGTGCAGTATGGAAAGGAACAACAATCATGAGACACATATGGAAAGAGTATCACTCTTCCATCAAATTTTCAAATACATTCTTTGGCATGACTAATTGTTCCACAGCTCCTAATAAACAATCTCAAATTCCATGAAACGGTACTAAAGTGCATTAGGGTGCACAAATTGGAAATAGAAGGAAGAAAACTGGTTGAATTAGAAAGGCCCCTTGTGTATCGAGTAATAAAAATCAATTACAATGTCATAAACAACTAAAAATAATTATGTTTGAAAGATACAAACAATTTGGAATAGAAGGAAGAAAACTAGATGAATTTCACAGTTGCATTCAATCCATATCATAAAGTCAGCATAATAGTTCGCTTTGATGGCTTCACACAAAGAACACACCAAACCTCGAGTCACCTTTAAAAATTCATTCATGTCTTGATAATCCAAACCATCTCATTTATCCATGTCATAATAATTTCACTCAGCACGTAAATCTTATCTCGTATATAACAGTTTTCTCAAATTAAATTTGCTTTTCATAGTTGTAATTTTGTAGCTAAAAGATAGGATATTAGCTCACCATTGCGTCTCCCTACCCTTCTTCTTCTTCCTCTTGCTACCGCCGCTATAGCTGTCCCTGCAATTTGATAAATTTGATACCGAGTCAAGTCAACAAAGAATTACACAGCTGTGGTTGCCTATAAGATGTTTGTAGTCTGTTATTGTAAAACTAAAGGTAAATCCAATGTAATACACAAATGCTTACAATGATTAAGAGAATTAGAAAGATGCAAAATCATGAAAATAAGATTATCTAAATAAATAACCTCTGCATTTAAGAAACAAACTCACGTTTACAATAAAATAAACAAACCCACACGTAGGGCAAATGTAATCAACACTCTTAATACCTCTGAGTATAGAAAACCCACACATAAAAGACCTCTGAGTATAGAAAACCACGTAGAAGACCTGCAGCAAAGAAGAATTTTTTTACATTAGCACTTGATTTACAACAACTTTTATACCTGTGATAGTGTGACTGTGATCCTTGATTCGCCTCTCAAAAATTGAAGAACCTCGGCATGCTTCAACTGAGCTTCAACAGTTACGTTCACTTAAAGCAAGATTGGTCAACAACAGTTGCGTTCACTCAAAGCAAGAATATGTTCGAAAAAATTAAGAGAACTGTAATAACCCGAATTTTCGGAAAATAAAAATTCGAATTATATTTTAATAATAATAATTTTCTTGGAAAATTATTAAATCGTCGATCGATTTATTTAAATCAAGTATATATCCGTCCGCGTAATTTCGTACACATGCCAAGGATAATACGCGCGCGCGCGCGCGAGAGAGAGAGGGAGAGAGTCCAATTGCCAAATCCAATTTTGACCAAATCTCCCAATTTTGACTTTCCAATTATGGCATATCTTTCCATTTAGTGTGTTGTCTCTCTCGGGGAGACACAATCTACCCACTGACGCACCTAGATTTACTAGCTATTAACTTCCCACCAATTGTCAGTACATTTTGTTCCGGAAGATTACGTAGTCGCGTAGAACCTACACCGCGAAACTTGACAAGGTGAATTCACCATGTGCTTATAGCATAACACGCCTACTTATAGCATGACGCGCCTAGGGATTCCATGATGCACCTATAGATCTCATAGCCTCGTAGCCTTTATCTCTCCGCAGTACAATTTACTCCGGCAAAGTAGCTAGTCGCGTAGAAAGTGAACAGAACGAACACGTAGTCACATTATTTTCCCTAGCATTATTGTCCTAGCATGACACACCTAGATTTTATGACACGCCTATAGATATGGTACTTTAATAGCCTCATGTCCCTTAGTCAGTACAAATTAGTCTGAGAACTAGCCAATCGCGTAGAAATTGCACCGGAAAGACCCGTAGTCACTCGGGCATTACTAGACTAGCCATTATTAACCTATGGAGAATATACTCCCTCATTTAAGATTGCGTCATAGATCAAATCTTAGCCCTTATTAGCCTTATGCTCAATTGCAGTGCAAATTAGTACCGGAAATGTAGTTAGTCGCGTATTTCTGCACTGTGAAAGGTGACTAGGTGAATCTCCCCCTTTGATTCATGAACCCAAGGCTGTGAATCAATAGCCTTGAGCCTATTAGACCTATGGGAAAAACCCCTCATTATAATGCGTCATAGATACACCACATGATGAAGATTCATGCATTAATGTGGAGCAATTTCCAAGAAGGAGAGGGAGAGAGGGGGGTCGGCCAAGAGAGGAGAGGAGAGAGCTCACTCCATTGCCTATAAATAGTGAGCCATTCCTTCACCAAAAGTTACATCAAAATCCTCTCTCACTCTCATTAGTTCTAGTATGCTTTCTAAGTAGTTTTTGGTAGAAAATCCCAAAGTTCTTCCAAGTTCTTGAGTGTTCTTCATGAAACTCAATGAAACTCAACCTCCACCACCACTCTCCACCCTCCAAAGCCGCCTCTAGATCTTAGTTTCGAAGTTCTGGCGAACCCTCCGGCGTTTTTAAGAAAGTTTACTTTCTTTTCGACGCCGTTACTCCGCCCGTCCGCCGTTAGCTTTTTCTGCTTCCGTTTGATACCGGAATACGGTAATAATCTTTATCTAAATTTCTACTAGTTATTTTAGCGCAAGATTAATTTTTAGTAATGTTATAATGCCCGATTTTTAGTAATGTTATAAACGTTAGTAGTTTTACGATTTCGGAAAAGAAAAGAGTTGTGATTCTAAAAATACTTTTTCGAACTTACGCAGTCGTTATAATGCCCGAATGAAAAATAATATTTCAAATTTACGCAATTATAATGTCCGATTGATTTTCGGAAAAATACGCGAACGGTTACTTTTAAAAAGGCGAAATTATCGACAAATGAGAATTTTCTGAAAAAGACTACGTGGAATATTTTTGGGAAATGAGGAAAATATTTTATGACTGACTTGAGACTGTGGAATGACCCAAGGCTAACACCCTTGAAAGTCTGTCTAGAATGAGGATGGGTGATATTAACTGGATACTCCGACCCCCTTTGCTTGGGACTTTCCTGGTTATTCTATTGTTGAGAGAAGGTCGCCAAAAGAGAAACGATATTTTGAGAAACACGTTTTACGAGAAAATACTGATTTACGGAGAAACACATTTTATGAGGAAACACTGATTTTTGCGAACGCGATTTACGAAAAGTTGCATTTTTGCGAAAAGAGATTTTAAGACATGTGCATAGACGCGACACGATTTTCGAGATGAATAGTTGACACGAGAAAAGAGATGAGAATGAAAATGAGATGAGAACGTAAATGATTTTTGAGATGAGAACGGAATGATTTTTGAAATGAGAATGCGTACGAGAATGCAGCGAGAGCACCGCCCCAATTCGCGGAGAGAATCTGGTGGTAAGGGCTAAGCATGCATAACACATGGCGAACAGACCTCGAAACATGCTGTGGGGATCAGTAAGACGAGACGGCCGGTACTATGTAACGTGTGAGAGCGAGATGAACGGACCTTATACACTGACCGATTGGGTTCAGTGATATAAGACAGTCGGGTTCTCGAACGGAGAGGTTGGTACTGTCAGTTGAAAGAGGACGGAAACAGACCAATAACTTTCAGAGTGATGGGAGATGATTGAAAGGATTGGAATGATGGAAATGAATGAGATGATTGAGATAAACGAAAAGATGAAATTTGAAGAAGAATACCTATGATGATAACGAGAAATGAGAACGAGACACATGTTTACCACCACGTTTACTCTAATTTATGTTGACACTGGCACGAGCATATTTACACCGGCACTGTTATATTTATTCATGAAAACTGTTTTCGGATAAACTCATGTTATTACTTTCGAGCCTATTTATTGGGCGTCTCGCTCACGGTGTTACACTTGTGTAACCTGGCATAATACTATGATGTTGCCTGGCGACTCGGACGTGTTATGTCAGAATTCCAAGATGAACAGGAGGAATTCTACTACCAGCAGAGTCTTGGAGCAGGAGCTGCCGGCCTGGGGAGTGACCCGGCAGAGGGATAGAAGACGCCATAGATCTCTCCCTATTATAAATAATGTAATTCAGCGCAGAAGACGTCTTTGTCAAACTTATATTTGTAATTTCTTTTTATTATAATAACAATTAGCGTTCCCGAATCTCCGGGGCGTTACAAGAACAAAACTAGAATCATACCTATAAAAAGAAAATCAAAATCAAAGAAAGGGAGCTTTGCAATCAAATAGCACTGGATGAATGAAAAATTACAAATGAGGGGAACTTACCGGCCTATTTAAGGGTGCCACGACTCTAGGGAAGGATGCGGCGATGTTGGATAGTTGTCGATAGTGGATGTAGCCGGTGTGAGAGGCAAGGTTTTAAATCTCGGTATCGGGATACGTAGCGGTATCAGTGATATGGCCAAATATCGGCCGATATCGGCCTGTATTGGCCCGTATATCGGTATCGGTCCCTTGAAAAACCGATACGTATTGGCCGATACGTCGCGTATCAACAGATATTTAAATCCTTGGTGGGAGGTTGTCGCAGAGAGAGAGAGAGAGAGAGAGAGAGAGAGAGAGAGAGAGAGAAGCGTGAGCTGGTTTGTAATTTGAATTTTTAATAGAATAGGGCGTTATTTTTGAAAAAGAAAAGACCCTGGTAGAGAGAGAGCGAGGGAGAGGTGGCAAAGGGGACTTTCAATCTCAACCCTTAAAAAAATAAATGGTGAGGATTTATAAGCACATAAGATTTGAAAACCACTCTAATTTGTTATATAGATGATGACCCAAATTTGAGTTTGGGTTGGGTCCAAATTGAAAGGGAATCCATCACAAGTCCAATCGATTTGATCCCAACAAATACTGCAAGAAAAGCCGAAACTGTTTTTGATGGTGCCAAAACTCTAATGCATAAAAAGCTTGTACTTTGAACATGGTATAAGCCTTTTACACACACTAACAAAATCAATTTTGGCATTATCATTTACTTTTTTCTTTCTTTTTTCAATCTCCAAGATCTATTGGCTATTAGATTAGAAAGAAAATTATGCTAGCTAAAAGATAAAAAGCGAGAGAAAGTACAGTAAAAGGAAAAAAAAAACTGCAATTAAAATTTATTTTTCTTTACCCATTTGAATAAATGGAACGTTTAATAAGAACCTTCTAAATTTTCGTTATAGTTAATTTTGAGAAGTAAGGGTAACCCAAGTGGTAAGGTACTCGCTTTATCAGAACAAGATTCTAGATTCGAGTCTCACCGTAACGTCTCATTCCCTATCCTTTAGACTAAGATATAATAGGTTTCTTGTTTGTACTCAAAATAAAAAAAAACACACCTTACTAATTAATATATTGGATCGTGATATGAAAGAAAAACTTATAGGCTCAAGCCATTTCTCTGGCACTGGACTTTCTCTAGTGGTTAGTAGGAGTATTTTGTAAACGAAATGCATTCACCCATAATTGGAAGATCACAGGTGGGTCTGAAAGGCGAATCGGTATTCGAATTAAGCAACTTACCAATAACTAATTCCTCGATCTTCTAGGTTTTGGTTTATGGGTCCAATCTGTAAGTAAATACTCCCTCCGTTTCAAAATGTTACTCCTTTCTTTTTTTGGTTGTTCCAAAATAAAAGATCAATTTAAAAAATTAACATAGAAAAATTTGTATTTTTCATAAAAGTTAAATTCTCGATACAAGAGCAATAGTATGGGACATAGGGAGTAATTTTTTATTTTGTTGAGGAAACTTTACAAACCAATTTGAATTGTAGCTAGACCGGCAGAGAGATGTGTAAAAGTCGGCTTGGCCATTCAAGAGTGCTGTGTAAAAAAAGGAGTTTATTCATCTACATCAGTAAGAAGTAGATTATAGAAATAGAATAATGGGGGAATTCGGAAACAGAAAATCTAAGTGTGTAGAAAGGGCACCCAGAATATATCCTGAATGTGAAAACGATGGCTCAGATTCCAAGCAAATCTGAGCAATTGATTTTTAAAAGAGAGCATATTATCTAGGTATGTAGTGATGCTAATAGGGGAAATGGTGGGACTTGATATGCGTCCAAAACGTATCATCCTATCGCATTTATTTCTATGAAATTATTATTTTTGTCGATCTGGACCAAAATTGAAACATGGCCGCAAAAACTACTAAGTTGTTGACCTGAGTTTGCCTTTAGAGAAAACTAACTTGACCGAAGGAGAACATTTTCGGTTGTCATCACCGGCCCGTGTGTTTTTATTGGGTCTCTCCTTGGCATAAGTAGTCAAAGTTCTCATCTTGTAAGCAAAAGAACATTGTCATATCCAACTAATTCCCTAATGCAATTCTCCATTCCATTCCACCGCCAAGTTCCTAATTTATCTCTGCAAGTTTCAAAAAGATGATTTCTTAGTTTCAAGCAAACCGTGGTTCGAAACCAAAACCGAACCGTATTATAATGGTTTGGATTGGTTTGGTCCTATGCCGTTTTTTATTTGATTTTGGTTCTACAAATTCATAATCCGTAAGTATTAGTTTGGTTCAAGGTTTACTGGCCATGAAACCGAACCCATCCGGTCCATGCTCACACCTATATAAATAGAGGGAGTTTTCCTATATGACGATTGAATTAGAATCAATGCTCTTCTATAAAAAGATTATACCATTGACTTAATTAACAACGCCTATGCCTTTTTGTTAAAATTTTTATGTCATTCTGCTAAAAGTATTATTGAAACAAATATCTTAGTAAACCAACTTTTTTTTAATTCATCTCTTAATTGAATAGGGGGTAGAATTAAAGATATGGCAAGGAGGTGTCTAAATGACACTTAAACTCTGCCCAAAAGCTCACAATGAAGCTGTAGAGGGTAGAATTTTGGAATCTGTTTGGTGCCTCTAAATCTGCAAGACAAAGAACAGTTAGAGCACCTTTGCCCTTCGTGACGAAGGCCCTCCGATGCTTAAGTTAGTATGAAGATACTAAGTAAGCAAAAAACAATGCGTATGAATGGGTTTCACAGCGTACATCTCACCGTAGGCATAATGCATGTATTTATAGGTATAGGTTAACTTGTTGATCAAGGGCCCTCGTTGCCCTAGTTTCCTTATTGCGTTAAGAAACCCTTCCTAATAGGATTCGCCCTATCAAGTATGGTGACATTACCGTACTGGTCTTTCATGGTTAATGGGATTCCTTTCCATAGAGGACTTGTCCCAGTGTGTACATACAATCCGACCACTACTAGGATTCTTCTTTCCTTATCTTGATATGGAATGCTCACGTCATTCCCTTATTTCACGGGATACACCCCTTATCGCGTAAGAGGGCATTCAAGACTGTTCCAGAACATTCTCCCGTGCTGTCGGCCTAGCAACGATGTAGCCGTGCTGCCACGTAAGACGGCTGTGTTGTTGCCAGTTTATAGACCTTATGACCGAGCTAACTCGTAGCTCGGTTCTGACCCTGCACCTTATCGTGGTGCAATGGTTGATTATGTACTGTGCGTCTGGCCCTACTTGCGGCCTCCATAGCTCGGCTCCCCTGTAGGGCATATCCACGAGGCATAGCCGAGCTAGGGCATCCTAGAGGGAGTGCGGATTTTACCCTCTCCAGAAGCTGATCAAATATCAAAATCATTATCACAGGAGACATTAATAAATAAACAAATAATGAAGATCCAAATTATTCTTTATTTATTTAGATGTTGGGTGGCATCAATTGTAAGGTTTCTTCATATCACATTTGAAGGTACAAACACATTTGTAGAATAGACTGCCATCAGGTCTAAAGCCTCCAAATATACAGTGTCCTCTGCCCCCATCTTTAAAGCCACTACATTGGTGAATACAAACAAAAGAATCGCAATCATTCGGATCCAACACTACATCGCATATTTCAGCTTTCACTTTGACCACCATTAGCACAACTGCATGTAACAAAATTCATCTCCAAAATCAATTTGATTGATACCTATACATGTGTAACTTGTTACTTATATTCGAAATAATACTCCCTCCGGCCCTAAATGATAGTCCCACTCCTTCTCTCTTATCATTTTTCAGATAAAAAAATAAAGTACTTTCATGTATAATTTTTTGAATTTTTTTACGTTGAATTAAAGTACTAACCGTAGTACTTTAATTCGGTGCAAAAAAAAAATCAAAAAAAAATGTACGAAAGTACTTAATTTTTTATTTGAAAAATGACACGACTTTTCGTAGTGGACTATCATTTAGTAACGGAGGGAGTAATAATCAGTTGTGATATAAAGTAAGATCTACTACATCCAACTTGTTGACCCACATGTTCATGTTGCAAGACTAAGAGGGTGTTTGAGAGCCAACTTTTTAGTTTTTCATTTTCAACTTTTTGGCTTTTTGGCTTTTTGGATTATAATCAGAATGAGTTTTGAATCTGAGAGGAGTGATTGGGAGAAATGACAGAATGCATTTTGCAAAAGTAATAGTGTTTGGGAGAAGAATGATGAAAATGAGTTATGGATTGATTTTTTACCATTTTGCCCTTGTTTGTAAATTATAAGTAATCAAATTTATATTTTGTTTTTAGCAAGTTTTTTTAAAACCAATTAAAATTCTCTCTCTTCTTCGGCTTCTCTTAAGTACTAAAATAAATGTTCAGCAGCAAACCAAATTCTACACGATGAAGGCTTCTTCGGCTTCTCTGATATCATTGATAATTCATTGAACCAAATAAGATTAAAAATCAAAATATAACAACAACTTAGAAAACCCAGTTCTGTATTTCCAATCCAAGACAGATCTGAATGAAGGTTTCTACACGATGAAGAACAGAGAACACAGCAGCAATGAGAACCGACGACGATAGGGAGAATACCTCAACAATCAACGATGGCAAAGATCTGAACGATTAACAGAGCAGTGACGACAACTTGTGTGGAAGAAATTGCAGGCATCTCCCTTTTGGCTTTCTCCTCTCTCGTTTTTGTGTTGTCTGGTGGGAAAAAAGGGATAAGTAAACAGGGGTAGAAATGGGAGAGTAGGATGAGGGGAAAAGCAAAATGAGAAGTAGAAATAGAAAAGTAGGTGAAGAGCTGTTTTTGACTTTTGGCTTGGAACTTCAAAAATGAAGAATGCATTTTCAGAGAGGTCGCCCAAACAGAGAGAAAGCAATAATGAGAATGTGAAAAGGCAATACCAAGTCGCCCAAACACCCTCTAAGTCTAGATGTGTTCTACAGAAAATCAATTAGTTTGTGTAGAAGATGAGCACATTCAAACCGATACAAGGAATGGCTCAGATGATTCAAGAAGGACCGTCGTGGGTCCTATTTATTTTGGGTCACATGAGAAAAGAAGTATAAAAAGAACAAGAGCGAGCACTTACTTGTCAAAAGTAAGACAAAAAGCCTGAAATCGAAATAAGAAAACTTAGCCATCTTCCCGAGAAAGGTGCTTATAATTTGAAGTCTTTTAGTATTCTTTGTATTTTACAAAGAAAGAATCGGGCTAATATTTATTGATTAGTACTAACACAAGGTCTTTCATTTGATTACCATCTATATGGGGATATCAAATCAAGTTAAATTAGAGTCATTAAAGTGGGTGTAATAAACATGAGTACTTTACCTTTTAAATGGAATAAAAGTTATGATGATTTGAAGACTTTCAAGTAAACAATGCACGACTTATTTTGGAAACTCTTCGTAAATACTTTTAAAGATTTCTAGTATTTTATCCCTTAGCGTAAATTTCATTGACACCCCTTGAAGTTTGTATTATGTAAATATTCATCCTCCAGGTATGAGAAATGAATTTTCACTCACTGAGGTTTGCATTAGTGTCTGCCTGGGCTTTTGACCAGGGGTTCAACCATAAGAAAATAATTATGAGACTAGTCAGTAGATCCTAGTTTATTAAAATGCAACGTTGTTTGGAAAAGGGTTTTGTAGCTGTGACCAAGGAATGTTTTAGAAATTTACTTAGAGTCGCTACCTAGCATAGAGTTTAGGTGTATTGGATTTACCCCTGAACTATCTGGAGGTATTTCAAGTGTTTTGAAAAAGAATTCCACGGATCCGAAACTAGGTTTTTAACAGAGTGAATCAATTTTGTGGTTTGTGGGGTCAGGAAAGAAAAGATTCAATAATTTATTATTACGAGTGGGGAAGACATTTAGCACAACACCCACATCGACCTTTTGAAACTCATCCTTTATTAAAAACGGTTGATCGAAGCTTTCAGAACCTGATAAAGAAAATGAAATTTAAGCGCCAACGGCTTTACTACATAGGCTTTTTCAAAAGAAAAAAAAAAAAAGACTCACCCCGGTCCTAGAACTGCTTACGCATCTCCAAAACGGAAGAATCGGATCAAACGTAGTTCAAATTGGTTTGATTTTAAAAGACTCTTCGGGGATTGTTTGTTTTGTGAAATTTTTGGGAAGTTGATTTAGATAAAGTCGACACGCAGGATGCCCGCGAGGCATTTTTAAGCATAAAAACATGTTAACGGTGATTAGGGATGAGTTCTGAAAAAAATTGAAAAAATCCATC
>JAXBDA010006194.1:0-21546 GCA_036023075.1 Gaultheria prostrata | reverse complement strand
AGCGGACCAGTCCCTCGGACGGATGAGTCCGCCTTGCGCATAGCGGTTGAGCTCACCTAGCGCCTGAGGCTAGTTTGGACGTTGGTCTGTTGGGCCTTCTGAGGAAGGCATAATTCGGGCCACTACAGGTTGTTTTCAGCAAACTACGAAATCCTGGTACAGAAGTTAAAAATCAGGAAACAGTTCCGCGGGTGGTCAAGGCATATATTTTAGAGGTTTATTCTCTTTCTAAACGTCACAAGTACTATTAGTTCTTGTGTGATTAGTATAAACAAAACTTTGCTCCGGCTTTAATCGAGTTCCCAGTAGTTGACAGTGGGGTTGATACCTATGGGCAAGATTACCCGGTCACCTGAATCTTAAAACAAAAGAGAAAGGTATATTCAGGGTGGATCAGAGCAACAACTGATATTTAAGATATTCGGAGCAGGTTGCACAAGCAACAAAGTGCCTGCAGCCGTGGACTAGCAAAAGCCCAAAAACGAGGGCTACAAAATTGCAAGGTACAGCAACAAAGGAGTAGCAGCAAAATGTGCTTTGTGAATGGGGCCTCGGCATGGGATCAAATGTACCCTACCCTACCGCCATCCACCACTGCCATTTTGTTTTGAGTACATTTTGTAGCAGTACCTCCTCGATTACAAGTAATGCTGCTCTCCCTAGATTCCACTGAAACTCATAATAGTACTAATAGGAAAAAATATCTACAGTTGGGTACTAAGGTGCTCATCATTTCACGTGCAAACAATCTTCTTTTTGTTATTTTTTTGTTAGACGATTAGGGTGTTTGGGTGCAGTCAAAGTTATGTCATCTAAGCCGGTACTAGGGGATTGACAAGAAATTACTTTCTTGCTGCATGACCTTAATTGTGTGGGGAGCAAACCCACTAACCAATTGGACTAACCCTTCAGGCTAACAAAATCTTCACAGGTAGCCAGGATTATCTATAGCAAATGATAACGAAAATCTCACGTAGTTGTACCCACAAATTTTTTTTGGCCAGCATTGTATACATTAGTAGGGTTAGAGGGGAATTAAAGGGTTAACCTCCATAGACTCGAGCCCCATACCTCCCCTTGGAAACCAAAAGGTGCAACCAAATGGGCTAAAGGAGCCACATTTGTCCCCATAACTTCTAAAAACAGATGAACTCTTAACCCCACCTAGTTTTAAAAATCAGAAATTTATAATCTAACGTCATAGAAAGGAAACATGTAGTAACCACATGCCATATAGCCACATGAATATAAAAGTTATATTCCACGAAATGTGCAAGTAGATATAAGATAGTAATGAGCGATTAAAAGCAGTATAAAAGGACACAGATTGAACCAACCGTATGACTCACTCGGTTCCGTTTACAGCAACTGTTTTATCTTCGCGGCTTTGCTCTGCACTCCACCTCGTAATTGTACGCTCTTCAATGCTATAACTCTCCAAACATGAAGGAGAATCATCATTGGCGCCATTTCTATCAATGCGAAGAACTAACAATGTCTTTGCATTTTGCAACGCTTCCACAAAGTCTAAGTGTGCACTGGAAATCAGACCAAACTCTTAACCGACCGTTTGCATTACCATGTCCTTCCGATAAAACAAGCACGGCATATTCGGAATGCACTAGAGCCGGATGGTGACGGTAGGCAATGAAGTCCACACCGTATTGAGATCCCGATCGTACAACCCAATTTCTCGTACGGAGATGAGAATAAGCCTTGAGAAAATCAGAGAATGTTTCTCGCTTGGATTTCATGTAGTTCCATAGTTCCTCTTCATTTTTGGTACATTTGTCTTCACCCACAATTTTGAGACATTTTAGATTGTAATACAAGCAAAAGGCTTCCTCCATACCCAGCTGAAACCACTGGTTATCCTTCTGGGCTGTGACAATGGGTCAACCAAAACATGCACGATTGAAAAGTTCGGTTTGTTCTTCTGTTTCCACTTCAAGAAGTACACTGCATCCGGAAAGTAAACCATGAGAATCTGATTGAATAAGAGTTGATTTAAGCTGAGAGACTATCTTTGACATTGGCTCAGCTAGAGCTTTAGCTTCCAACCCCTTTCCTTTCCACCGTGGCCCCATTAAACTTCAGTAACTTAGGAATAACTAAAAGGTAAACCAATACAGCAGCCAAAGGAATCACTGAACCTGTAGACGCAGCTCCACAGATTAAAGAACGTTTTAGAAGGTTAAATTCATCAAAGACATAATGTCGCAAGCAACTACAAGCCTAGCTCTGTGCTTGCATTTTTATATGTTTCTTTAGAGTCACTGCCGTACAATACTTCTGTTGATAAGAAAGAAAACAGAATATTGCTGTACATCATACTTCCGCAGGCCACAACTTTACCATAAGCACTAAAACATGTCCGCTAGTAAAAGTTTTCTACTCTACATAAGTGGAATGTTTTCTTTAGAAAGACGGAATCGGAAAGGTAACCAAATAAGCATAACTATTATTTTCAAGCTTTGTCATGAATCCACAAATCAAGTTCAACGC
Source organism: Gaultheria prostrata (assembly GCA_036023075.1). Taxonomy (NCBI): domain Eukaryota; kingdom Viridiplantae; phylum Streptophyta; class Magnoliopsida; order Ericales; family Ericaceae; genus Gaultheria; species Gaultheria prostrata. The sequence continues at coordinate 19,041 of JAXBDA010006194.1, read as the reverse complement.
ATTTGATTCTCCTCCATGGAAAATCAAATACCCATAGGCTATATCCTGTTGAAGGAAATTGCCAGTGAGTAGAATACTATGCCCATTCATAAAGAATACTGTATGAGATATTTAAACTCCACCACCTACTGTGCACACACACTTCTCCCAAATTGATTAGTTTATTTCATATGAATTCTTTGTGTAAAACTTGTTGCATAGTCTGGAACCTCAAACAATTTCAATAGCAACATTTTCTGATGCCATATAAAATGGATATCTTCACATTCATTACACCAGAGACTAACGATAAGTCGTCCTTGAAAGTGGTTGCTCAACAAACTATTGTCAGGAATTTCTTGCGGTAAGTTTACCAAGATTAATAGTTGGAGCCATCCTTTCGTCGTTGCATCTAATAGTTTTTCATTGCCAATGAGTTCTATGTTAGCTGTGGGTCTATCTGAGGCATTTATGAACCGATCTAGACACATGCAGAACGTTTACACCGACCGTGGCCAAAGTCCTTAACCTTCTGGCCTCTTCATGTCATCACTCCATGATTTCAGCCATGTTCTCTTCTTCTTTTTTGTTCACCCTGGCGATCCTATCTTTTTATTTTTTTTAAGGCAAGTAGATTCATCAAGAAGCACTAACCAAGAACATGGAACAAGGGATTATCCTTCAGAGTCCTACAATCAAACAAGCAGAACAAAGAGAGAGCAAAACCACTACATCACGAATTCCAGAATTGCAGCCCAGAAAATAACCAAAACCTCAGCAGATTCCACACAAGAATCCACTATAAGGCAGAAATCAACACCAGCAAACACATGGTAGATCTACTTTTCAAACCAATGTCCCAATAGTGCCGTGGGTACTTTTCTATTCTGGCAATCTTCGTTTCCGGTTTAATTCCATCCACTATTGCTACTACATCCTGCAAAATTAGGACTCATCTGGTTTTCCTAATTGCATTTTTACTTTCTTGCTCTTTTGATTTTCTTTATGATCCCTTACACTTTATTTACACCGGTGCTTTAGGCCTACTATTCCGTTATTTTCTTCGAGATGATACTTCTCATGGTTTGTCTGGCAAAGGTTCATTCTATCCGATCTCAATCTGTATATGTTCAGTAGCAGGTGAAATCAGCTTTTAGTCGCGTTCCTTTTTGGGGGTTTTCTTTAGGAAAGATGCGCCTGATGTGGTTGGGGAGTCAGGAGTCTTCCTTTTGTTTGTGTGGTTTAGGATGCTCTATGCTCTGTTTGTAGCAGTCTTATTTCAGTTCTACTACTATGGTGTCGCAGAGACATCAATCTTGGACTCTCTGGTGTGCTTATTTGCAGCTAAGAAATTAAGGTTGCCATGTTGGAAGCTGTAAGGGTGATCTCGGACATATTGTGGGCTGTTTTTCTACTGTTTTCTTTTTGCTTTGGTCTTTGTTGTTTTTGGTTTTGAAGGTATCGGATGGTTTGTGTTAGCTGGTTAGCGAGGTGGTTGTAATGTTTTGTCGAGAGTTGTTGGTGGAGGTGCTTTCAATTTCTGGTTGGTTAGAAACTTAGAATTGTGGCGGGCTTTTAAATGCAAACTTGCTGAGTCTTGCGGAACTAGTATTGATACTTTTTATTTGGCTCAGGTCTGTAATCTAAATGATGAAGCTTTTTCTTTGTTTGGTGCAAGTTAAGATTTTATAACCAACCACAAAGAAACCATCTATCCTAGGATCGAACCGCAGGAATACACCAAAACAAACAAAAGACTAACAAAAATTCAGTTTCATTCCCCACCCCTGCTAAGTACAAAGGGAGAGAGATATTCCAGTTATGACATAGGTCATAGGGCATTACTCTCACTGGTATGTGGACTCTTATCCCATGAACAAACTCTATTCCTATCGCTGGCAACAATTACAGAAATCAAATCCCTACTATTACTACATTGCTGCCTAAAGATCCTAACAAACATTCAGCCTAATGATGAAGCTTTTGTTTTACTCTCATGTTGGGCAAGATAAGTTTTCTGCGAAAAAAGGTGAACTAGCTATCACACGTGATCATGTTTAGGGCAACCCGTGAAAACCCCAACACTTCAACTTCATACGATTGCAACTCTTACAGACATTTCATCAAACATGGTATGAGCATAAACTTCGTACGATTTCAACTCTTACAGGAATTTCATCAAACAGGGTATGAGCATAAACTTCGTACGATTGCAGCTCTTACAGGCATTTCATCAAACAGGGTATGAGCATATTTCAATTGATCATTCATTTCACAAGGTTTCTCCGTCAAAGAGGAACTATACTACTTATGTACCGAATTTTTTTTTTTCTGTAACTTTTCCAAATTCATTTACTAAGGCATTTACACAAAGCAGCAGCTGCTGCTCCATGTTGTCCCTTTTTTGGAGAGCACCTCAATAATGGCACACTAAGCAAACTTACACCAAGACTAATCAAAATAGAATACAAGAAATTCAACTTCGTAAATCTCTCTTATCTAATAAAAATTTCAACTTGACTTACTGTTTACAGTTTCGCTCCAGTACCAGGAATCTCAAACTGATTCGAAGGAAATTTCTATCAATTCAGTTTATTGTGCAGGTGCTTTCCCTTGCACCGGGATTTCATGCCGGAAAAAAGAAAAGGGTGGCATACACATGAAACGACGTCGTTTCCTTGTAGTTTTCTTACTTCCAAATGGTGACACAGGTTGAACCTGTGTCATACCCATGAAACGACGTCGTTTCATTGTAGTTTTCTTACTTCCAAAGGGTGACATAGGTTGAACCTGTGGCATACCCTAGAAACGACGTCGTTTCACTGTAATTTTCTTAGTTCCATGATTCCTTTGGGAGTTTCTACCTATATTGGCTATATATTATTGATCCGAGACATTAATCTTGTATATATTATCATAATATATGTCTAGGAAAAATTTCATTTTTATTGTATTTATATTAGTACTTAATCGACACACTTTTTTATTTCTTAAAATGGGTTTAGTTACATTGAATCGAAACCACAACACCCATTTCTAATCCTCAAAACGGCGTAGTTTTGTTTAGTTTATTCCAAATACAATTTTTATCTATCTAAATCATATTTTATTGATCTCAAACATTCATTTTATATAATTTATTAGAATATATATCCCGTAAAAATTTCATATAATTTGGGTATAAATTTGATCTTGATCTTGATGTATTTTATGTTCTGAAAATGAGTTTGGTTTCACATAATTAAAACCCCAACAAACATGCTTCATTAACGTCGTTCCTTTTTTTTTTTTTTTAATTTGATAAACCATCCTCGTTGTTCCACTGAAACAGTGAAACGACGTCGAGCATCTCCGGCCTCCGTAATCTGAAGCTCACTCGGCAGCCGTCCATCATCAATCTCCGACGACGGTCGGCGGCGTAAGAACCTTATCTTATCTTTGAAGCTCCTTGTTCTTTCTTTTTTTAGTATTTGATTTGGAAAGAGCCTCCACCGTTTCGGCCTCCGGAAAAACAGCTCCGCCACCCACGCCGCCCGCTGAGTCGATTGAGTTCGGGGAGTCAACAGACCATCGTTTTCGAAGAACACGTTGTTGTTTGGTAAGTGAGAAAAGATGCTGAAATTCGACACAAGACCTCCTGTTGATTTGAAATCCACGATTATCCAAATGGAGCCCTTGATGTGAATTTTTGTGAACTGTGTTCTCCTACGATCTTTGTCGAGATATTGGTGAAAATTAGTATTGTTTCAATGGGTTTCACTCGGATTGTGGCTCTTTTGGTGGAGCATTTAGAATGAAGTTCTTCTGATGTGGAGTTTTATAGTTATTTGCCTACAGTCAACAGTTTTATCAATTGTAAGTCTTAAGCGACTAGTATAATTTTTTGAAAATATTTAACTGTACAACTTTCGCTAATTGAATCTTGTAGCTTTTGATATACAACGCTTCACTCAAATGACCTCATTTCACAAAACACTCACTGTCCTCTTTCTGCAGCTGTTGCATCTCTGTGAAGCAGAAAGTATATCTTACCTGGATGAGGTTGCCAGCACTCCTCGAAGCATGTATGTGGCAAAGTCTGTCGCATTAGAGGTTGGTTCCCGGGGTATATCTGTTGCCTTAAAAACAATAGTAGGTATTACTCTTGCAGATGAATCATGAATTCTGTTTGTATAGGCTAGAATTTTACTGGGGAGACTAATGTGCTCACTTTCTAGTGCTATCATCTAGAGTGTTTGTTGCATTGGAGTTTCAAGAAATCGTGAGAATTATTTGCTTAAAAGAAGAAGAATGCCCCAACTTCAATACATGTGTGACGGATCAAAGAAGAAGAGTAGATAGAGAATAGGTTGCTTTCCATGATATTTGATACCCTTCCGTTTTGCTATTACAAACGACACAAGGAAATCAAAACACTAAAAACAATGAACAATGAACACAAGGATATATGTGGAAACCCCCTTAGAAGAGGTAAAAACTACGGGAGGAAATCAAAACACTCAAAACATCATTGTGCAGTTACAAACGTCCTTAATAGAACAATTGTGAATTCTCACCAACTAACCAAAGACCGATTTACTGAATGCTCGTACACTGCACCAAGTGTTTGATTGCTAAACACCTTGAATCCTCAAGCCCTCCGAGAGACTTCCAGAAGTTCACTAGAAGAGCAACTCAAATAGTTGAATCAAAGATTGGAAGATGCCGGTGATCACTTGGTCGTGTGTACTTTGAGAAACAAAAACGAAGACCCCTTGGATGTTTTTTGAGGTTTTGAAGTGCTTGGGGGCGTCTCTGTTCTTTTCGATAGATGCAAAACCCTAATAAGCCGTATATTTATAAGCTGCATCCGAGTTGCTCAAGCAACTTCTGTAGCCTGTCTGAGTTGCTTGAGCACATTGCTCAAAACACGAAGATAGCGTGCTGCATATCGAATCTCATAACTTACGCTTAAAACTCGACCTCACAATACAAAAGAACATTGATATCCGTCTGCTTCCTAAACTGACATTCTATAAATAAAAAGGAAAATCAATTACAACTCGCTAAATATATGGACCTTACACTTCTCAGGAGCGTGTTTTTTCGTGAAATTGCCAACGAAAAGAAACCACGGCCAATGGACCTTACATTTCTCAAGAAGTAGAGAATTTGTTCCTGGACATACATGTTAACATCATTTTGGTATGCTTTTCTCTAAACTTGTCCGTGGCTAGCAACTAGAAAATCATGATAGCATCCTCAGTCATTTGGATAATTCTATTCAATGGCTATCATGGGATATACATCTGCTTAATGCTATGCTATGTAATTCTTGTTACAGGACATACTTGTGGAGCCATTCCCTTTGACGTTATTTTAGCTATTTTGTAATTGCACTTTATTTCATGTGCCTTGCAAAATGTGTATTGCTAATTTACTTTAGCATTTCATTCTCGTGTCGCTCTTTTTTCCTGCTGCATAACTCATGCGTATACACCAGTTTGCAATGCAGAAGTCATCCCAGGTGAGTTACATCAACAACGGGTTCCTCACTCAGCATAAAGAGCTGGTGGACGTGGGGCAGGTATCTCATGGCTGGAAGTCTGTCGCTTTTTAAGAAGATGAGTTTTATGAAGTGAAGCGACCACTGAGAAGGAATTTTGCTCAAGGTGTTTTGTCTTTGGGCATCACTCCAGCTGAATTTTAGGTTAATTCTCCTGACATGTTCCACTTTTTGTGGCGAATCAGCTCCCACAACAAGAGAAAGTTGTTTTGATTTTGGATGGAGGACCAATTGGATTGGCTAAGGGATTAAGTTTGCCTGATGTTGTTGCCCTATGGTCTTTGCCATTCAGGTGTGTTTTCTTTTTAACTATTTCGAAGGGTATTCTTCCTTTCCTTTCCTTACAGCATTGTTGGCTATTTAAGGTGCTGTTTTTATGGAACCTAACTTTCCTTTCTATAAACTCCCCAAGTCCCAATAGATGGTTCATTTTGGTTGGTAAAGCGACCTGCATTTTACTGTTTTTTTCTTACTGAATAATTCATGATCTTAGACACCAACTATGTGTGCCATAGACTGTTGGTATCATTAAGGTTACATCTAGCAAACGAATGCATTGATTGACTAAAAACCCACTCAAAGCAGGCCAGTGTTGTGTATTTGTAATTTTTGATCATGAAAAATGTATTAAAATTTCTAAGTTGAAATCAAGTAAACAAATCCTCATCAGAAATCAACTTCCTTTGTTACCAATGGCTCATAATCCTGGAAAGACTAGAACATGATGTCATAAAAGAGCATCTATGGTTCCAAAGGACTAAATGGGTATGGACAGTTCTTGTGCCAAAAGAAATTCACTATTTCTGCATATCATTCGTGTAATTGGCTTGCCTTCCTCTCTCCGACCCCAAAGTAAGACTGGCTTGGTTTTATCATAGCAGTTATCCAAACAAGCGTTCGATGTTTCTTATTGAATAATGAAAGCAGAAAAAGTAAGACAATGATTGAAGCACAACTTTTGGTTAACTAATTTTGTTCGTTTGATCTACTCAGTCTGGCTGCTGCAAACCCCCAACAGAGTGCGGTTAAACTTATGTGAACAAAACTTTGTGGACTGCAGGAGGAGGGCTCGTGGGAACCAATGTTGATTGTACTAACTGGAGCAACGACCAAAGTCAGCTGTGCTACAACTGTAACGTGCAAAGCTGGGGTGCTGGCAAGCTTGAAAAAGAGTTGGAGGAAAGTTTCTGTGGTTAACATCATCATCTTGATCATCTTGGTGATTGTTTATGTGGTCGCCTGTGCAGCGTTTAGGCACAACCGCCGGATTGACAATGATGAACCCTATGGCGAGACCCGAATGGAGAAGGCGCGGCCTAGTATGATACATTTCTAAGCATGTTTTCTTTTAAGGAATGATTTTCAGACAATAGGGTGGATGTATGTGTTGCCTAGGTGGTGCATTTTCCTTTCTTGAATTTTCCACTGGAAAAATTGGAGTTAAAATCGTATTCGTATTGTATACATCAGAGGCTTGGGTAATTGTCAGCTTTCAAGTGTTGTATTCATTTTGTTTGATTAACAATGATATAAGCAGATGAATGGTGCACTTTGGTTTCCCTGTGATACGAACTACCACTGGATTTTGAGTTTGCTGAGGAATGGAAAAAGAAAGTGAAATAAAATTAGTCCATAATCAATTTTTTTACATGCAAGAAAATGAACTCTCCTTTGAAAATCTATGTTCCTCTGTTCTTCATTTGCGTACGCCTGATAAATAAAAGAAAACTTTTTTGAATTTATTTCACTTCGTCTTCTGTTCTGTACTTAATTTTTTCCCTCTTTCATTTTCCTTACCCTACGATAATGGCTGGCATATCTCTGAATTAAATAACATGGGATGCAAACGAATACTCCATCTCGATAAAAAAAAACAACAACAAATACTCCATCTTTAAAAGTGCTGGCATGTGTCAACTCCCTCTCTCACTCAAAAACCAACCACCAGAGAGATTTGCAGATTTGAAGTAGCAAAAGAGAACCACCAGAGAGATTTGAAGTAGCAAAAGAGAAAGTTGGGTTGTCTGGTGATCTTCTCAAACAATGAATAACCATAATCGATATGCTTGGGGGGAAGATGAAGATGGGTTGTTTTCAGCAACTATGAAATCCAGGTACATAAGATAAAAATCAGGAAACAGTTCCGCGGGTGGTCAAGGCATATATTTTAGCGGTTTATTCTCTCTTTCTAAACGTCACAAGTACTATTAGTTCTTGTGTGATTAGTATAAACAAAACACTACAAGGCAGAATCAACACCAGCAACCATAGATCTACTTTTCAAAGCAATGTCCCAATAGTTCTGTGGGTACTTATCTATTCTGCCAATCTTCTTTTCCAGTTTCATTCCATCCAATATTGCTACTACATCCTGCGAAATTAGGCCTAATCTGGTTTTCCTAGTTGCATTTTTACTCTTGCTCTTGCTTAATCCCCTGTCTTACATCCTGCGAAATTAGGCCTAATCTTCTTTTCCAGTCTCACTGGTATGTGGACTCTTATCCCATGAACAAACTCTATTGCTATCGCTGGCAACAATTACAAAAATCAAATCCCTAACATTACTGCATTGCTGCCTAAAGATCCTAACAAACATTCAGCCTAATGATGAAGCTTTTTTTTTTTTAACAGAGATGAAGCTTTTGTTGCACTCTCATGTTGGGCAAGATAAGTTTTCTGCAAAAAGGTAAACTAGCTATTACACGTGATCATGATTAGGGCATTCAGTGAAAACCCCAACACTTCAACTTCATACGATTGCAACTCTTACAGGCATTTCATCAAACAGGGTATGAGCATATTTCAATTAATCATTCATTTCACAACGGGTTTTCGCCATCAAAGAGGAACTATTCTATGTAGTGAAAAAAAACCCAAAAAGAAAACGAAAAACATTTATGACTTTTACAAATTCATATACCAAGGCATTTACACAAAGCAGCAACTGCTGCTCCATGTCCCTTTTAAGCAAAGTTACACCAAGAACCGACTCCACTAATCAAATAGTAGAACATAAGAAATTCAACATTACAAATCTCTCTTATCAAATAAAAAATTCAACTTGACTTACTGTTTACAGTTTCGCTCCAGTACCAGGAATCTCAAACTGATTCGAAGGAAATTTCTATCAATTCAGTTTATTGTGCAGGTGCTTTCCCTTGCACCGGGATTTCACGCCCAAAAAAAAAAAAAGGGTGACACAGGTTGAACCTGTGGCATACCCTTGAAACGACGTCGTTTCATTGTAGTTTGCTTACGTCTAAAGGGTGACACAGGTTGAACCTGCGGCACATCCTTGAAACGACGTCGTTTCATTGTAGTTTTCTAATTCTAAGATTGGGAGTTTCTACATATATTGATCATATTTTATTGATCCAAGACATTAATCTTGTATATATTTTCATAATATATGTTCAGGAAAATTTTCATTTTTATTATATTTATATTAATACTTAATCGAGACTTATTTTTGTTTCTTAAAATGAGTCTAGTTATATTGAATTGAAACCACAACACTCATTTCTAAGCCTCAAAACGGCGTAGTTTTGTTTAGTTTCTTCCAAAGACAATTTTTATCTATGTAAATCATATTTGATTGATCTCAAACATTCATTTTGTAGAATTCATTAGAATATATATCACGCAAAAATTTCATATAATTCGGGTATAAATTTGTACTTCATCTTAATGTATTTTTTGTTTTTAAAATGAGTTTGGTTTCACATAATCAAAACCCCCCAACAAACACGTTTCATTAAACGTCGTTCTTTTTTTTTTTTAATCGATAAATAAAACATCACCACGTTCCTCCCCAGTGAACAGTGAAACGACGTCGAGCATCTCCGACCTCCATCATCTTAAGCTCGCTCGGGCGCCGTCCATCATCAATCTCCGACGACGGTTGGCGGCGTAAGAAATATCTTACCTTATCTTATCCAAATTAAGCCCTTGATGTGAATTTTTGTGAACTGTGTTTTTTTAACTACGACCTTTGTCGAGAGATTGGTGAAAATTAGCTTTCAATGGGTTTCACTCGGATTGTAGCTCTTTTGGGGGAGCATTAAGAATGAAGTTCTTCTGATGTGAAAATTAGCAATGTTTCAATAGGTTTTGATAGACAACGCGTCACCCAAATGACCTCATTTCACTGATAATCTTGTAGGTTTTGCAACAAAAGCCACTGAGAAGGAATTTTGCTCAAGGTGTTTTGTCTTTGGGCATCACTCCAGCTGAATTTTAGGTTAATTCTCATGACATGTTCCACTTTTTGTGGGGAATCAGCTCCCACAACAAGAGAAGGTGGTTTTGATTTCACATGGAGGACAAATTGGATTGGTCGAGGGATTAAGGCTCTATTTGGAAGTTGAGGATGGAAAGAGGAAGGAATAGAAAATAATAAGAAGGAAAATTAGAGGGAAAATCAAGAAGAAATTGGAGGGAAAATTGTGCTTATTTTTTAAACTCTCTCTTCTGTTTCTCTAGGAACCAAACAAGGGGAAGAAAATTTGTAAAATTTTCCCTTCTTTTCCACTTCCATCCCCAACTTCCAAACATAGCCTAAGCTTGCCTGCTGTTGTTGCCACACGGTCTTTGCCATTCAGGGGTGTTTTCTTTTTAACTATTTCGAAGGGTATTCTTCCTTTCCTTTCCTTACAGCATTGTTGGCTATTTAAGGTGCTGTTTTTATGGAACCTAACTTTCCTTTATATAAACTCCCAAGTCTCAATAGATGGTTCATTTTGGTCGGTAAAGCGACCTGCATTTTACTGTTTTTTCTTACTGAATAATTCATGATCTTAGACACCAACTATGTGTGCCTTCGACATAGACTGTTGGTATCATTAAGGTTACATATAGCGAACAAATGCATTGATTGACTAAAAACGCACTCAAAGCAAGTCAGTGTTGTGTATTCGTAGTTTTTGCTCATGAAAAATGGGTTAAAATTTCTAAGTTGAAATCAAGTAAACAAATCCACATCAGAAATCAACTTCCTTTGTTTCTAACAAAAACAACAACAACAATAACAGAACCCATCTAGTCCCCAATCATTGGGTGTATGGGCGGGGATGATTGAAGACAGACCTAACCTTTGGCAATATGCACAAACTGGCTGCTCTCAGAATACCACTGAAACATTGGCCTCCCTAAACCTCCAAGAACCGAGGATCTATAGGGATGTTTTGCTACAAAACCATGCCCCCAAATCAAAGCCGAAAGGCATCAGGGAGGGCAGGCCTAGAGATCCAAAGACTAGAACTATCCATGCCCATTGTTTCCAATGGCTCATAATCCTGCAAAGACTAGAACATGATGTCATAAAAGAGCATCTATGGTTCCGAAGGACTAAATGGGTATGGACAGTTCTTGTGCCAAAAGAAATTCACTATTTCCGCATATCATTCGTGTAATTGGCTTGCCTTCCTCTCTCAGATCCCAAAGGAATAACTTGTTATGATATGTGGTCTAATAATTAACCAATTACATGTTCAAAAAGCTGGAAAGTAGCAGTAATGCACAAAGGCCTGCAAAACTCCTTTTCAGCATTGTTGCTTTCATTGTGTTTTCAATTTGTATGTCTTTGTGTACTTTCTTCCTGAGAATGCAGGCTATGAGACGATCACGATGTATTCAAATCCCAAACTGCGTGATATGTCATCGGGCCTTGAAATGCGTAGCACTAGTGAAATTGTGGGGATTTCCTAATGATTTTTAAGTCGCGTGTGCCATGGCTCAAATTGCCACTGGAGAAAACTACGGTTTTGGGTATTGTTTTTCTCAGCTTAATAACTCACCAAAAGCACCAGCTTCCCAGAATTTCTCTATATTCTTTTTAGGCATTGGTTTGGAATCGATTCACCTTCTGGGGCAGCTTATGTTTTTCGATTTTAAGGTGTCCCAGTGGAGAGAGTGTTGAAGATGCATGGCGTCCTCATGTGGGTGGTAAGATTGCTAATAGGCAGATTCAGTTGACGGTGATTGGCAATTACTACTTTGATTGATCTGCTTAACCTTATTGATGGAAAGGTGTTGAGGAGAATGGCTCTTGCCCATAAGGTTCCACATTTAACTACAGTTGGTGGAGCTTTTGTTACGGTGGAAGCTGTGAGGAGCTTAAAATGCTGAACTCTAAAGATTGTTGCTCTTCAGCAATTCTTCGATGCTCCTGAAGGAAACAAGGAACGTAAAAGAAATTTGCATTCTGCCTCTTCCTACCTTTGAATTCGCTAGGCATTTTGGTAAGAACTTCTGGTCAATACTTGTTTCTTTAACTGAAACAATTTGGTTTGGACACAGTCTTCCTTAGTTATTTGTAAATGTTTTTGCAATTTTTCAGCTTCTCATATTTTTCCTTGAGGAAGTTGTAGGAAACAAGTTGTGTAATTGTCATGTTGAGTTTCAATGTTAATCAAGATGCATATCATAAATGTCTTGAGTTTTTATGAAATCATGGATTTGCAAGAAACAGCTTTAATGCTCGAAGTTGTTTGATGCTCGAATTCATTTACTTGATTCACGAGCATGTAAGTATTTCTGTCAACTTTACAATTGATGTAAGGGATGGTATTTCGAAGTCTTATATCTACTTGATTCACCAAACCTCATAGCTTAATCCCCTGTTAAGAGTGGTGGTCATTTTTGCCCCCTTTGACGGAGTTTTAAGTGCATCGGTTGACAATAACTTTAATCTTGTAGTGATCTTAGCTTTAAAGTGGTATTGAAAACCTCGTTAATAGGCTACCAAACCTAACTGAACCTCTATAATACGATACATGCAATCGTTTTCATCAGTCTCGCTGTGAAAAAGAGAGAGATTGCCTGTAAGAGTTCTAATTTCAGCAATTTTTTTAATGCTTAAGATCTGTTCATTGTGGGTAGGGATTTCTTAATCTCAATTTACCGTTTAGAGGGTTCAGTGCTATGATCTGCTGATGCTTATTCTATGGGCTTTTGGCACATTTGAACGTCTTAGGATTCTTCTAATAATCTCTGGGACCTATCACTTGTAAAACATTTTATTCTAATGGGTATTTTGTGTTTTTGAACCACCACTGAAGACAGAGCTAATGTACACTTTCTGATGTCGAAACACAATTTGAACTTCATCCTTGTCATACGGAGACACGGGGGCTATTGCAGGATAATAATATTACGTACTTCTTTGATTCTTGGAAACATGAACGAAATTCTAGTATTCTGTAATATATCTGCAATCTAGTATTATGTAATATATCTGCTTGAAGTTGTGGTTGTTGGAAAGCAGGACTTATTCGTTACCAATTATGTTCCCTTCACGCACATCTACACGTGAATTTTCTCCTGTGCACCAAACAATTCTTATATGTTGAGATGTTTCTTCTCCAGTCAAGAATCTGGGTTGAACTTTTTTGAAATCTTTTACTATACCTTTTTGTATGCTGCGATATTCTTGATCCTCCTGCATTCCAACGCGAGCCTCTCTGCCTTCAATTTCTTACCACGAGTTGGTATCCTGAGAAGAATGAGAAAAGAAAATTTTCCTTTTTGCATGACTTTAATCAATTTAGTTGGGGTATGTGAAAAGGACCTGAATTTCCTAAAAAAATGTGGTGGCCAATGGGCCCCTTGTGACAAAAGGGTTGATGTAGTGCTTAAGGGGTGATTTCTGCAACCTTTTGTTATTCATGGATAGTGGTCTTTACTGAAAATGACCCTCTTTCAAGGACTGTTATAGTATGGGTGCGTGAACTTGAATCCATTTCATAACTACTTTGTATTAGAAATCACTGGAAAGGTGATATATGCCTGATTACATCGCACCGAAATTCTCTTGAGACATTTTTGGATAGCATTAGTCAACAATTTGGTTTTGTGTTGTTCCCATTGTTTGTTTTCTGGAAACAAAAGAGTAAATTAAGTTCAAAACACTCGTATTCTACCTTATTTTTTCTTTGCTTTCCCCCGGAAATAAACTTTTTGATGTTACATGTAGATTAGCTTGGTTTTACCATAGCAGTTTTCCATACAAGTGTTCGATGTTTCTCATAAAAAATGAAAGTAGAAAAGGTACGACAATGATTGAAGCACAACTTTTGCTTAACTAACCTTGTTCATTTAATCTACTTAGTCTGGCTGCTGCAAACCCCCAACAGAGTGCGGTTTCACTTATGTGAATGTGACATTGTGGACTGCCGGAGGAGGGCTCGTGGGAACCGATGCTGATTGTATTAACTGGAGCAACGACCAAAGTCAGTTGTGCTACAGCTGTAACTCGTGCAAAGCTCGGGTGCTGGCAAACTTGAAAAAGAGTTGGAGGAAGGTTTCTGTGGTTAACATCATCATCTTGGTGATTGTTTACGTGGTCACTTGCGCGGCGTTTAGGCACAACCGCCGGATCGACAACGATGAACCCTATGGTGAGACCCGAATGGAGGCCTAGTAGGATACATTTCTAAATGGCGATTGTTCCATGATTAATTAAGGTAAAATTTACAGCTTTCGTATGTTTTCTTTTAAGGAATGATTTTCGGACAATAGGGTGAATGTATATGTTGTCTAGGTGGTGCATTTTCCTTCCATGAATTACTGGAAAAATTGGAGTTAAAATCGTATTGTATACATCAGAGGCTTGGGTAATTGTCAGCTTTCAAGTGTTGCATTCATTTTGTTTGATTAACAATGACAGAAGCAGATGAATGGTGCACTTTGGTTTCACTTCGTTTTCTGTACTTATTTTTTTGTCTCTTTCATTTTCCTTACCCTACAACTATGGTGGCATATCTCTGAACTAAAATGACATGGGATGCAAACTGAATACTCCATCTTTAAAGGGCTGCATGTGCCAACTCTCTCTCACACTCAAAAACCAACCACCGGAGACGGAGAGATTTGCAGATTTGAAGAAGCAAAAGTGAAAGTTGGGTTGTTTGGTGATCTTATCACACAATGTATAACAATAATCGCTATGCTTGAGAACATGGGTTGTTTTCATCAACTATGAAATCCCGGTATATTGTTAAAAAATCAGGAACCAGTTTTGCGGGTGGTCAAGGCATATATTTGGAGGTTTATTCTCTCCTAAGCATCAATTCCTAAAGATCACAAGTAATATTAGTTCTTGCATGGTTAGTATAAACAATACTTTGCTCCGGTTTTAATCGAGCCCCCGATAGTTGACGGTGGGATTGAGGAGTGATACCTATGCGCAAGATTACCCTGTCACCTGAATCGTAAAACAAAAGAGAAACGTATATTCAGGGTGGATCAGAGCAACAACTGACATTTACTGTAAAATATTGGGAGCAGGTTGCACAAGCAACAAAGTGCATGCAGCCGTGGACTGGCAAAAGCCCAAAACGTGGGCTGCAAAATTGCAAGGTACAGCAACAAAGGAGTAGCAGCAACATGTGCTTTGTGAATGGGGCCTCGGCATGGGATGGGATCAAATGTACCCTACCCTACCCTACCATTTTGTTTCAAGTACATTTTGCAACAGTTCCTCGTCAATAATGGTAGTAGGATTTCATAGTATCTATAGTCGGGTACTCAAGTGCTCGTCATTTCACGTGTAAAAAATCTTCTTCTAGTACTATTTTCTTTGTTAAACAGTTAGGGTGTCTGGGTCAGCTTACATGCATCTCGACTAATTTCTTCTCTAGTCCAGTCAAAGTCATGTCATCCAAGCCGAGATTAGAGGATTCAAAAGAAATTATTTTTTTGTTGCATGACCCAAAGAATCGAACCCTGATCAATTGTGTGGAGAGCGAACTCACTGACCAATCGGACTAACCCTTGGAGCTAACAAAATCTTCACAGGTAGCCAGGATTACATATAGCGAATGATAATAAAAACCTCAAGTAGTTGTACCCACAATATTTTTGGCCAACATTGTATACATCAGTGGGGTTAGAGGGCTAAAGGAAGTTCAACCTCTCCATTCGCTCGAGCCCTATACCTCCTCCTTGAAAACCAAAAGGTGCAACCAGATAGTCTAAAAACCACATTTGTCCCCACAACTTTTTAAACGGATGAACCCTTAACCCCACCAAGTTTTACAAGCATAAATTTATAATCTAACGTCAGAGAAAAGAAATTCCAAAACATGTAGAAACCACAGGAATTAGGGATCCTGTAGTGCAGAGCCGCACTACAGGGTTGCCCACATGCCATATAGCCACATGAATACAAAAGTTATATTCCATGAAAATGTGCAAGTAGATATAAGGTAGTAATGAGCGATTAAGAGCAGTACAAAAGGACACACAACAAATTCACTCGGTTCCGTTTACAGCAACTGTTTTATCTTCACGGCTTTGCTCTGCACTCCACCTTGTAATCGTACACTCTTCAATGCTATAACTCTCCAAACATGAAGGAGAATCATCATTGGCGCCATTTCTATCAATGCGAAGAACTAGCAATGTCTTTGCAACGCTTCCACAAAGTCTAAGTGTGCACTGGAAATCAGACCAAACTCTCAACCGACCGTTTGCATTACCATGTCCTTCCGATAAAACAAGCACGGCATATTCGGAATGCACTAGAGCCGGATGGTGACGGTAGGCAATGAAGTCCACACCGTATTGAGATCCCGATCGTACAACCCAATTTCTCGTACGAAGATGAGAGTAAGCCTTGAGAAAATCAGGGAATGTTTCTCGCTTGGATTTCATGTAGTTCCATAGTTCCTGTTCATTTTTGGTACATTTGTCTTCACCCACAATTTTGAGACATTTTAGATTGTAATACAAGAAAAAGGCTTCCTCCATACCCAGCTGAAACCACTGGTTATCCTTCTGGGCTGTGACAATGGGTTGACCAAAACATGCACGATTGAAAAGTTCGGTTTGTTCTTCTATTTCCACTTCAAGAAGTACACTGCATCCGGAAAGTATACCATGTGAATCTGATTGAATAAGAGTTGATTTAAGTTGAGAGACTATCTTTGACATTGGATCAGCTAGAGCTTTAGCTTCCGACCCCTTTCCTTTCCACCGTGGCCCCATTAAACTTCAGTAACTTAGGAATAAGTTAAAGGTAAACCAATACAGCAGCCAAAGGAATCACTGAACCTGTAGACGAGGCTCCAAAGATTAAAGACCATTTTAGAAGAGTAAATTCATCAAAAACGTAATGTTGCAAGCAACTACAAGCCTAGCTCTGTGCTTGCATTTTTATATGTTTCTTTAGAGTCACTGCCGTACAGTACTTCGGTTGATAAGCAAGAAAACATAATATAGTAGTATGTTATACTTCCGCAGGCCCCAGCTTTACCATACGCACTAAAACATGTCCGCTAGTAAAAGTTTTCTAATCTACATAAGTGGAATGTTTTCCTTAGACGGAAACGGAAAGGTAACCAAATGATCATAACTACAAAGATTTTCAAGCTTTCTGATGAATCCACAAATCAAGTTCAAAACATTTTATTCTACTCCATGGAAAATCAAATACCTATAGGCTATATCCTGTTGAAGGAAATTGCCAATGAGTAGAATACTCTGTCCATTCATAAAGAATACTGTATGTGATATTTAAACTCCACCACCTACAGTGCACACACGCTTCTCCCAAATTGATTGGTTAATTTCATATGAATTCTGTGTAAAACTTGTTGTATAGTCTGGAACCTCAAACTTCTTCAATAGCAACATTTTCTGATGCCACACAAAATGGATATCTACACATTCATTACACCAGAGACTAACGAAAAGTCGTCCTTGAAAGTGGTTGCTTAACAAACTATTGTAAGGAATTTATAGTAAGGCATATAAGTTTCTTGTTTCCGAGCCAAATGATTCAGTAGGGGTTAATACCATAACTGAATCACGGGATGCTTTGTTTTATGAAAATAGGTTTGTACCTATTCCGAAGGAGTTTAATGAAGATAATGAATCAATCTCCTATGACCGGTGAAACTTGGAAATGATAATCGAGCAAGTTTCGCTAATTTGCAGATTTTACAGGCGCTGTTTTGGCCTGATTGAATGAGCTTCTTCCAAAACTTATTGTGGCAGGATCTAAACTTATTGTGGCAGTATCGCTACCCATTTAGCCAGCATGCATCTTTTACTATCAACTACTGAAGGTGGGGTTAAATCCCACGTCTTGGTGGCGCAATCAGTTGAACTATTCTTGATCTTTTCGACAAATTATGTAAATGGGGCCAATAAAATCTTCCCCAGTTTTTTCATGGTTTGGATTCCCCTAACCCCTATCTTCATGTCAGGGATTTCGAGGATGTTGTAGGTACTATTGTCAATCAAGCGGCACAACTAAAGTCCGCACGGATGAAACTTTTTCCCAACTCTAAATTCAACCCCTTCCAAATATTGAAAAACCAAGTGCCAAGTACCAAAAAAAAAAAAGGAAAAACCAAGTGCCAACTTTTTCTTTTATATATCTACACTGCTCCACTTGGAACTCATTTGGTGATTTAAAAGTCAAATTTGGAGCCTCTTGCAAACAACCATTCACACTCTATATTGGTGCAAAAAGATCACGAATTATCTCGAGAAAAAAAGAAAAAGAAGAGGTGGAGTCACTGGAATATGCATGAATATGATAGGTACCTGAGACTCGAGAAGCCAAGCGAAAAATCTCCTAAAAAAATCATGATTTTCCCCCCCAATGCTACCAGTCACTTTGAAAAGTCCTGATGGATGAAGGTTTCTTTTTCCAGTCCAAAATGATGGCAGATCTCATGAGGTGGAGAGCCGCAGGTTGTGGCGGTCGGCAGTGTCAAAGGCCGGCGGCGGCGGCGGTCGTGGCTCGTCTTCGTGACCCAATTCTCAACCTCTCCGCTTCTCTGTGTATCGAGTTGATTTTGGGGAGAAGGGGAAAGCGATTTCACGGGGTTTTTTTTTTTTTTCAACAGGGGGCCCAAAACGACGTCGTTTTGGGATGTTGTCCACGTCATAACAGAGGTTGAACCTGCGGCATAACAAAAATGACGTCGTTTTGGGCCGTTGTTCACGTCATGACATTGGTTGAACCTATGGCATGACTCTAAAACGACGTCGTTTGATGTATTGGGTATTACAAGGACAATTTCTACCAATATCAACCATAATTTAATGATCCAAGACATTCTTCTCGTACAAATTATTATAACACACATAATGTACAAATATTTCGTAAAGAAAATACATAATAGTACTTAATCTGATTGATTTGTATTTTGTAAAAGGTATTTGGATACATTGAATCATATCTTCTTCCATATTAATAACTCTTAGAGATTTTATGTACATTTTCTATCTATCCTCAGTAATATTTTAATAATCTACGATATTCATGTTGTAGAACGTAGAAAAATACATATCACGTAAAAATTTGATATTAGTTGAAAATGAATTAGTATTTGATCTTAATGAATTTATGTTTCGTAAATTAGGTTTGGATGTACTGAATCAAAACCATAATAAACTGGTTTCAACCTAATCTCGCGTTTCCCCTAAACCGACGTCGTCCCCGGTGCGGTGAAGCTGTCCTGTCCGATCAGAGAAGCCGTCGAAGCTCGAACACCTGCGCCAGC
>JAXBDA010006193.1:0-21549 GCA_036023075.1 Gaultheria prostrata | reverse complement strand
TTTCAATGAGATCTATCAAACAAGATCCATATTGATTAGAAAATTATTTTTGCAAGTACATTATTTTTTAGTTTGAAAATTGCACGTAGTTTCGTAGTGAGCAAACAAATTGGGACGGAGGGAGTAGATTACTAACCACCAATTTTTATAAAAGCTTAAACTCTTAGAGAGAGAGGAATAACATTATTATTTATTTCCTCAACACGCCTCTCATGTGTAGCAGGGTTTTTTCTTTATAAGTGGGGTAAACATGTGTAATTATTTAATAATGAGGTAGGCGGTTACGGAGAGATAACTTTATTATTTATATCCTTCTACTTTATAATAAAGAAAAAATAAGTGCAAGGTTATGCTTGGTATTAAATGTCCCAAAAAAAAAAAACAGAAAAATGGGCAAAAGTAAGATTTTAACATCTCCATTTGGAAACTTACAATTCGAAGAATCAAAATAGAGTATAATTGAAATGCATCCATTCTCTATTCATCTTCTCATTCGGATCTCAATTTTGGAGGAAATCAAGCTCCAACTCACTCTTTATGGTCCAAAGCGTGCACAACATGATGTATAGCACTTAAGTAGACGTTACCCACTCCGTTTAGCTGTTTATGTCTTCCTCTTTTGAGACGATGTCAATTTGATACTCCGAAGATTGGAGGGAAAATATAAAAATGCTTGAAATATAAAAAAGGTTTTGCTAACGTGTGCCAAATGAGAACACAATAAGTATACATACAAATAAAAATAGCACACACTTTAATACATTTTTTACACTTTTCAATACATTTTCACATATTTCTATACACTTTTCACACATTTCAATATACTTTTTCAACCTTTATTGGGCACACGTTGGCATTTTCCATATAAAGGGTTAAAATTGGATGATTGACGTTTCTGAAAACTACTAACCATATGGTACACTCCACTATTTTGTAGTTTTAGGCTTCTAGCTCATGGCCCAGGGGTACCTTTAGGAGAAAGTAGGCTTGACGTTTTGTAGCCTACAGTCAATCCGTGAATCAAAATTTGGTGATAATAATGCATCTTCACATGGCAAGAGGAAGAAAGTTTCACGTAAAATGGCAAAGATTCCAAACCCTAATTGTTTTGATTTTGACTACCGGAAACTTTCAAATCTAATGTATTTTATACGTGCCATAATTATAGATGCATAATTTCCCCACATGAATTGATGTAAGCTTCATAGAGGGTGTTTGAGAGATTATTTTTTGGTTTTAATATTTTTAGTTTTTTGAATTATGATCATACTCCCTCCGTCCCAATTTGTTGGTTCCTTTTTACTATTTGGGACCTCTTAAAAAATCGTCTATATTTTCTAATTTATAATATTTTTTAATCCAATATGGATCTTGTTTGATAGATCTCAATTAGTTTTATTATACAAAATTTTTAAAATCCTATTAAACTTTATAGATTGTGAAATATAGACAATTGTTTGAGTGACACGATTGCCCAAAAGGGTCCAGCAAATTGGGACGGAGGGAGTAATATATTTTGATTTTGATAAAAGTGTTTGAGAGATAATAATATGTGTAAAATGTATTTTACAACAGAGATAGTATTTCGAAGATGTGTACAGAACACATTCTGTAGTTCTTTTTATTAATCAGAATGGGAAAAATGAAAAATGAAAAGTCAAAAAATTTCTCCCACCCGCTTTTTTCATTCTTTTCTCTAATGTTATAATTCTGAAAACTCATTCTCTGAGTTCTGGGCATTCTCCCCCAAACATGCACCCAGAAGGTGATAAGAAGAATGGGGAAAATGCAAGAAATGAACTGCCAAACACCCTCATAATATAAGTAAAAAATGAAGGTTCTGGCATTTGAACTTGAGTTTGGACTTTTTCTTCCCGTCAAATGGTAGGAGAATCTATATTATAAAATGGAGCAATTTTTTACAAAATGTCTAGCCATACAAATAAAGTAACATCCATATGCATGGCCATTCGGTCATACAAATAACATCCATGCCATTCAATCATATTTTCATATTAGAGTTCTATCCGTTAGATTTCATTTTCAAAAGATATGAAGAATAAAGATAGTTTCGATTTTTTTTGGTATTTTTAGCATTCACATTCTAACTAGCGAAAATATCGAAAATACCACAGTGAAAATTCATCGCAAATAGGATATTCAGAATTGTAATTGACGCTATGTTTGGATTACATTTGTCGGGTAAAACAATATATCAAGTTGAACGAATAACTTATTTATGTTGATACTTACATTAAGTTCCGATGTCCCTAAGGGCACAGGCATCCGATAGTCAATCTTACTATAAAACATAGCGGCTTTGCACAAAAATATTTAGGCATATAAACAAAGTAACATTATGGCCGTCCAATCATATTGTGATGCTGAGGTTGTAGCCGTCGAATCATTTCTTTGATACATAAAATATTCTCCTAATAAATACACTCCCTCTCTCCTCATTTTTTAGGCATAATATGTTGCCGATAATGATCAAATAGGAAAGCGGCTAAAAATTATAATTGATGCTATGTGTAGATTACATTTGATGAGTATAGGAGTCGGGTCCAGCGGGTAGCTTAAAGTAGGGACCGTATTACGTTCTAACGTGTCTTAAGACGGACCCGGGGGCCCAGTAGTGAGGCCCTACAGTGAGGGACCGTCGGACGGTTAAGGGTGGTCACTACATGCATGTAGTGAGTTCCCTCACTACACGTCCCCTGGATCTGTCTTTAGGCACGGGCATCTCCTAGTACAATTATTCCATCTGTCCGGATTTGATAGTCCCTTCTTTAAATCCCTATCACTTTTGATTGCTTATATCTCTCAATTTATTATGGTTCTCATGATTTTGCAGAAGTCTTGGCCAATTGAGCCAACCCCAATTGGTTAAACTAATTTTATTCTATTTTATTTGTGAGTGTCTTTATTTCATTGTTGAGCGAAGTTGTTTGAATAGTTTTTTCAGAACATTTGAATTTTTTATTAGTCTAGTTATAGACAAAAGAAACAGGAAAAAGAATAAAAAAAGACTCAATTTGGAAAAATAGCAAAGGAACATTCAGTCACTGAGTCACAATGTCACATATTCACCAAGAACCCACAGCATAAAACACAAATTAAACAACAAGAGTAAAAACCACATGCAACGTCTTACAATTACATTATTTATGTAGCCAAATTAAAACAAGCTGCACAGGAGGACCACCACACATAGAGAAACCTAAATTAATGTCCGATATCGGCCGATACATACATACACGCACCTACAGCTATACAAGATGTCGGAATTATCTACGCAAGAGGAGGACACACAAAACCGGGTGGAGGAGTAAGCCCACAAGTAGCAAGCACCTGAAGAGCAAGAGGAAGGAATATATTCAGGTTAAGAAGCTTAATCCTTATGATAGTGCAAAGGCAAATAGCTGCTTCCAGCTCAAGCAACCCTTTTAGCACTGGGCAACACACATTCTCAATTGGGTCCCCTATCACAATATGCACCAACCCTCCTAGCACATCAATACACAGCCCTAATTTAAGCTCGTCGATCGGACATTTCGGCTGAGTAGCTGGCGGCGGTGGGCTGATGCCTGGCCCACCTCCGCCTCCCCCTCCCCCTCCAGGAGGACCGCCAGGCGGTCCCCTGTAAGGTGGATAAGGAGGAGTTGTTCCTGGCGGCGGTGAGGGAATAACTGGGGGTAACGTTCCCGGTGGCTTTCTTGAAGGCGGTGGTGACACCTTGGGCTGCCCTCCGTGATGTGGCGGGTGGGGCCGGGGAGTAGAGGGCGGACTAGGGCAGTGATGAGGCGGATTGGGTGGGTTTGGACAACACCCACCACAAGCATATATGGGTGGTAGTGAAATGAACATGAACAAAATGCATATGAAAAACGTTGGTATGACCTTGAAACCCATTATTAGTCCTTAGCTAGGGATCCTAAAGGGTTTTCTTGGTTCCAACAGAGACCTTCTTTTTGGTGGGGGCTTGATTTGATATGTTTTTGGTACTGTTAAGATTTATAGCTGAATTCTATGAACAACCCGTGAGTGTGTTTCCATGAAAATTTAAAAAAGGACAATATTATGAAGAAAGAGACACAGAATTGTAAGGCGATCAGGTGAAGAATTTGGAGGGATGTATGCATGGTGTGTTGCATTGGGAATTCCAAAGCAACATCCGTGACCTAGTGGGTTGAATACAGTTCAATCTGTGAAGCGGTCCTCTTTGATTTCAGAAAAGCATAGTGAAGATTGCACGGATTTCCATGGTCTTGGACTAGCTTGATGTCGCAGTGTGTGCTGACAAGTTTTGTTTTTTTGCAACATTTTTGTTATTTCCTGTTTGATCATGAGCTTGATATTTTTCAAGGTCTTTTGCTTTGATCCTACTATGGCATGCAATTTGAGAACTGATCTCGGGTGAATTTGATTTGAACAGCTTAGGCACTGGAATTGCAGCCAAGCGTGAGGTCTCTTTTTTGTGTACTCATTTTCTCGTGGACGCTAACGAAGAAATAGGAATTAGAGTATTTCCACCTGTCACTCAAATTTTTATTCGAGTAAAATTTGTATTGTGTACTCCAATGGGCAAATTCTTGTTCATCTTGCAACCGGAGTCCTAAGTGAATATACTTAAATGATTTACTTATCATCGATTCACCTATGACCATAATACATTAGGATTCGAATTAACACTGAAATTTTTCCGTCCTGTCAACACACAGAGTACTTCATACCCGACCTTTATCGTCCCCCAAGCACACACTGAGTCCTTTACCGGCCCAATCATACACCGGGTTCTTTACCAGCCCAATACTTCCTTCAACAACCTTCCCTTTTATCCATTACTTAACACGTCTATGTGATCTTCTAATCGCATACCACTCGGTGAATCTAAGTTTGTTCTAACACAGTATAGTCGCAATATATTCAACAACATGGTAATTGCATAGTCATGATACAGTTAATGTAGCAATAAGCATAGCTGTTGATAGAGCATTCAAGTTACACATAAAATGTCTCGATTCGAATTGGTGGCTTTTGGATTTCATTAGAGCTTTATTAAATATCTAAGATCGTTTGATGATTCTCATAACATTCAAGGATCAATCTTAAGATTTCGTGAGCCTTACGGTATTTTGGTAATTTTAGCAACTTTAGGATTTGATAAATAATTAAGGCAAACCTTAAGGGTAAAGTGTCATTAAATAACTTCAGGATCTAAAATGTAGTTGAGTATCCCTAAGAGCAGCTGCAGAGTTGACTCAAACTCAGAACCAAATTCAAAATGTGGGTAAAAACACCCAAAACCCTCCGTCCTTGACTCAAACCCATACCAAATTGAGTTTTACTCAAATCATTACCTAAATTAAGGGAGACTCAACCCTTTACCCAAACTTCCAAAGGTAACTTGGTGGTGGTGCTCGTCGCCAGAACTCCTCCTGCCGCCGCGTCGTTAACTCCGGTAAGGGTAGCAAATCATAGATCGTGAGGCTACGAAGGTTGGCGGTGACGGGTGGTGTTTGTGGTGGTCTGGTGGTGGTAGTAGAACACAGATAGTGAGCGTCGAACGGCAGCGAACGGTGGATGGTGGTGATCTGGAGTCGTGGAAGAGAGAAAGGGGTGGTTGATTGTGGCGGCGGCGAGCGACGGCAAATGGCAGAAGCCTCTCAAAATCTGAGTCAAGGGTTAGAGTGCTTCAACTCAAACCAAGCTTTTACTCAATTTTTTGACCAAATTTGAGGGGAAAAAAAGAGTCAGGGCTGGAGATGTTCTAAGGGTTACGTGTAATTGATAAAATTTTGGTGTCAAAGTGTAATTTGTAAACTCTAGTGTCGATGAGTATTTTAGGAAATATCAGGATCAATGTGTACTTGACAACTAAGATACGGGGTCTAGAGAATAATTTATCAAACTATGGGTTAATATTAATAATTTATTGATTCTCTAATGAGGTACTACCGTTAAATAATTAATTGGGTTGGCAAATACATAATTCTTCAAATTCTACTTATTTTATTTTGCTAAATTTATGATTAGTACATATAATCTCCAAGAATGGCCGTTAAATAATTTATTGGGTTGAGAAATTACATAATTCTTTAGATTCTACTTTATTTTATTTTAGGAGATATCATCTCGAAGAATGGTCTTTATAAATTCCTTATTTCGAAGCTAATTCCTTTATTTGTAAAAATACTACTCCATATTCTTTCATACTTTGAATAATCTACATGTAGTTTAAAGTTTCTAAATCCTCTTTTAATACCATATAGGTTAAGTACTACTCCCTCCGTCCATTTTTAAATGATCCATATGGGAATACGTGTAATTTCAAACCCCTAAAAAACATATTTCTCTATAAAATCTTTTAATTTTTTTAATACCAAATTAAAGTGCTCATTGAGTACTTTAATTTGGTGCAAAAAAAATTAAAAATGTTCTACTGAGGTGCCTTTTTTAACGTCCACAAAAATACACGTTTCCCAAACAGATCATTTAAAAAGGGACGGAGGGAGTAATAATTTATGTTATTCTAAACTTGTTATACCAATTTATGTACCTCTTAAACTTAACACTGAGACTTATTTACAATCTGTACAAAGAAACAAACAGTGGCACCAACATTGTCGCACCAAAGAGCCAGAACAGTGAAAAGAGGGAACTTAATCTCATATGATAAATGTTTGATCGACGCCACCGAGCATGTCCCAGCGGAATGGCAGTTGGCTTATTTTTTTGTCATTTGTCATTTCTGGAATAGACTTACACCCTGTTTGGATGCCGCGTTAGGCACTCGGATTTGAGAATCACCCGGATATGTAATCCCGGGCCCATGCTAGTCCGGTGTTTGGAAGCAGAAGTGGTGCCCGGACTGGAAATCAGGCTTCACCTTCGTTAGCCAACGACTGCCCTCACCCTGTCGTTAGCTAACAAGGGGGGATTCGTTAGCTAACAGGGGGGATTCGTTAGCTAACAGGGGGGGGGGGATTTGGCTGATTTTCTTCCCTTTCTACCCCTCCAAATCCGGGTAAAATCAGAGAGAGAGAGAGAGAGAAAGTGAGACGAACTAGAGGAGGTTGGGGTTGTATCTGGGTTGCCGACGTTGGTCGGACTCCATCGTCGGATTTCGCTGGAAACCCCGTCGTCGGACTCCGTCGTCTCTGTTCCGCGTTGTTGAAATAACGGACTCCGTCGTCTCTGTTCCGCGTTGTTGAAATAAACGAAATGGAGAAGAAGAACTCAGTAAGAAATATTGGAAGGAAGGGGAGAAATTATCTAGTGTATCAATGTCCCATGCAACTAGATGTTCCTAAAGCTATCCCACGGCTATTCTTTATTGCAACGACTCTTTTTCATTTTTTTTAATTTCACAAATGAATTTCTTAATTCTTTTTGTGGAAATATTGTTTTTTAACATCTAATATAATTTAAATATATTTATGTATTTATTGCGTATTTATTCTAATTAATATGTATTTATTGTGTATTTATTCTAGTCATATTGAAATTAATCAATTTTGTTTATTAAAATAAAAAAGTGGGGGTAATTAAGTCATTTGCCCTCTTATCCTATCAAATCCACCTTCCAAATCCCCCTTCTCAAAATATCATCCAAACACCTCATATACAAATCCACCCACTAATCCACCATCATTACAAATCCACCTAAATTCATCTCCGGCATCCAAACGGGGCGTTAGAGTCATAGTCATAGACATCTACTAACTCTATGTATGAGGGCAATATTTGTTGATGCATATGTGTAATAGTTTATCTACATATCTATATTTATAATTTAGGGTGTCCAGTCTAGCGTGCGTGCATCCTGTATACTAACAAGACGCTCTTTTGAAATACGGATAAAATCTCGTATGGACATACCTCACAAGAGGTCATAGCACCTAGAAAACCTTGGATCCACAATGGAGAATCCCAGAGTTTCAAGACTTGATGTGCATATCTATTGTCGCCCTCCAAACAATCCGGACCTCCTATTAATAATATCTATGAATTATTTTTATTTTTTTCAAATGTTCTTGTCTACGTTTTTAATTAGTAACATTTAATTTCGAATTTCTAGTAGAATTTTAGTTTCGAAATGGTTATGACCAAAAAATTGTACATGGACTCTACCTACCACCGTTATACCTAGGTATTGTGTATCATGTATATATGCTTGGTATTATTTCTGATTCATACTTTCTTAAATGTTTTCTTTAAACTTGATTTCAAATATTAAGCGTACAACATTAGATTTGACTTTTATGTTACACTAATTATATTTAGAAAATGATTATTTGATTATATCTCTATTTAGAAATATATATTGGCCCAATGTTATCATGTGGCCTAGAATCTCAAAATGTTTTAGAGTCCGTCCTAAAAACTTGGCGACCATAATTGGATTGTCCTACACTATAACCTTGTATATATGTAGGTGAGAATAGTCACTTACCTAATTATCACACATTGTAGTGAGCATACGAACTTGTTTGTAACCAAAAATAAAATTGGATGAGAGAATCGAAGAGTCCCACTTCGAGTGGAGGACCTTCGATTAGCTCTGATTGAGGAGATCGAAATCGAACCTTTGTTCTTCACAAAGTAGAAACTTTTACTCCGTATCAATATTCAACTTGTTCTTTTAATTGATACACAAGGGTTATATTTACATACAACCAATGATAACTTTCGACTAACTCACTACCTTATAAAAATAAATACAAAATAAGTTTAAGAAATTGATACATAACATGTGGGTCCAATTTTATCTCTTAATCCGTGACTTATGTGTTATGATGAGATCATGGCGTCTCTGTAAATAGCCACAACTTTGTTGGTAAATACTACTACTTTATATTAGGCCTATTTCGGGGGCCTTGTGCTACTTGATTTTAGTTTGTAGGATTTTTAATTACATTATTGCATGGATAATTATATTTTGACAAATGCAGCGACGTGCTCGTATGGATATCGCTGGAACGTGGGACCACCCTTCACTTCTTTTGGCTATATTTACTAATGTCTAAGTAGTACTTCATGAGCCTACGACCAAAAAAAGGAGAAGAGATTTAATATTCACTCCGTCTTGTTAGTTCATTTTCGGTATTTGTGTCATGTTTTCTATATTTATATCCTTTAATTTATAATGGATTTCATAATTTTAATATGATTACTAATTGAGAACTATCAAATAAGATTCATATTGTATATGTTTTTAGAAATTTGTAGTGAAAATTATTTATAATTTTTCAAGGTTCGTGAAATAGTGAAAGTAGACAAATAACCATGGACGAAGAGAGTAGATATTAGTCATTTGTCACGTCTTGTCTCGTGAACTCGATTTTAGGTGGTAGAAGATTCAGAATTTATGTCATGTGCGACGGTAAGACTGTGGCAAGAATAAACTTTACCACATTTTTTCCCTACTAAATTATCAAAAATGATAAATGTATAACAACCTAGCTCCAACATGCCTCCACGCCTCATGTGAGTATGTTGGAACTATGTTGGAGACTTTTGTTGTACATGTATCATTGTTGCTAAATTATTATGAAAAAAAATTCATATTTGCCGGCAGAACTATACAGTCCTTTACTTGCACTTGTACCCCTAAATTAGTAGTATATGTCATTGTATCCCCTATATAAACTATCTTAGAGTTTCAAACTTAAATTCCACAAGACTAGGTATTCAAAATTATCTACAACAGCCTCAAACATTAAATCCTCTCTCTCGGTCTCTTCAAATTTCAAGTAAATTAAAGCCGGGAGTATATATTTACAATAAACTTATTCATTTTTTAGACGATTATCTAAGATTATTCCTTGATCTTTTCACTGAATTTGTGAGGTGAATCTAGGAGTATATATTTTTCCGTTGCGACTTCTATTGTATGCTTTTGATGAGCCATAGCATGATTAGGTATCAAACCGGTCTGTTATTATAAAAAAAAAATTCTATTTAATAAGTGACTGTCGTGTAAGTATAACTATTAACATATAGTGTTTAACCATGGAAAAATATGTTTGTAATTATGATGTGTAGATGCCCCTCCTATTTTGAATTTCCGGATCCACCACTACACATATTCCCTGTCCTAAGAGATAATTTGGTGGAGAGAGAGAGAGAGAGAGAGAGAGAATGGCTACATCCACGTGAGTAAAGTGTGTGTCGCCAGCATTGTAGTTAATCAAGAACCTATACACAAAAGAACCATGGTGGCTTCTCACTTTTCTGACCATTTTTGGACCAAATTAAAATGTCCCTGCTATGGATGTTGGGTGTGTCACATGAAGGAATAATGAGGATGGTTGTTTTTTTCTTAAAAATTTAGGGTGTCTCGGACACCTTGCACATATATACCTAGCTAATTGCAGCCTCTCCCAAAGCCATATCAAATCAAATAGTCCAATTTTGCTTTTCTTTCTTGGGTAAATCATAGTTAACCCCCTCAAACTATGCCTCACAAACACTTTACCCCCTCAAACTTTTAATTTTGGCACGTAACAACCTCTAACTAATGAAAATGCTAATTCCGTTTGCCATCTGTTACGAATTGGATGGAAAATGGTCACATGCCCTCTCATCTGAAAATTAAAGATGTCATCTCTCTCTCTCTGAAACAGGAATCAAAGACCCAGAAAAAGAAAACCTGCGAAAGGAACCAAAATCATCTTCTCCTTTTCCATGGATACACCCACCCCGCCCCAAACAACAATCTCATCAACAACAACAACAAAAACCGCCACCACGGCGGAGGCCTCTAACTTGCGCCACCTTGGTCCTAAAAACCGTACCGTACGTGCTACCACGCACACGTCATAGGGCCCAACCAGTGCTTCGTCGTTACGCAGCAGATCGCTGCCCTGATCCCGCTGTGTGGCCAGTCATCCACCGCTTTGACAACCCCCAGGCGTACAAGCAAGTTGTGGCGATTGTGACCGTAGGGTTAGGGTCTGAGAAAATTGTTGTGGGAAGTGCCGGCAGACATAGGTGTGGGTTTAGGGTTTGACAGGTTAGGTTTAAGAAGGGCACGCCTAGATTTCTTCTCCTGACCCTCTCGCCTTTGATCTACAACAACACACACAGAGAGGTACTCCATGTGTGTGTGTGAGACCGTGATGGCTGCAGAAAGTGAGATACTGTGATGGTTGCTGTCGAAGCCGCTGATTGTCGTCGGAGCAATCGTGTCGGAGCTGCAAATCGGGTTTGTGCCGGAGTAGCAGAGACGCCGATCGTGTTTTTGTGTATATATTGTTGTATTAATTTTAATATTTTACAATTTATGTTTTAGTGGAGTTAAATAAATACGTTGGAGATATGCTTGGAGTTTGTTTTTTTTATCTTGACTTGGTCTCCTTTTTTTTCCTCCAACGAAACACCCACGGCGAATTTGGTGTTTCTTTCCTAAGGAGAGCGCTATTCGCGTGCCTCGACCACAACCCCACAGGCTATTCTAAACTTTTCTCTAATAATATTTATTTGCTAGTTGGTTGTTTATTTTTTTGTTGGCATTTAAATTCAACAGACTTTCCTAATTCTTTAATTACTCTAACATATATTGCAGATTGGGTTTGTGCGTGCTGAGTAAGCAAATTTCAATAGAGGGCAAGACAGTAACTTCCATCCTCTTTATTACGAAAGTCAGCCGGTTATGCATTTCCATTAGTTAGAGGTGGTTAAGTGCCAAAAATAAAAATTTGAGGGTGTAAAGTGTCCGCGAGTCGTAGTTTTAGGGGGTTAACTATAATTTACCCTTCTTTCTTTCTTATAATTGAAACAAGCTATGATTATTTCTCACATTAATGTAGGTCAATATTATTGGGCCCGGAGTGTCCCTAAGAATTTGGTTGCACAATGTCACTCTCTGAGACCATTCTAAAAACAAATTTGCGGGTGCAATGCCGAATGTCATAAAAGACGTAATTGAAGCTATTCGTAACACCAATTGATCTTAGGAGAGATAGTGGAAAAATGGTCCGGCGAAGATTTTCAAGCTTCTTTAATGCTTTAGGTTGGTTCAACCATGAAATCTTAGAGCAAAATTTAAAGAGCTATTAAACAAAATGGCAATGGAAAAATATTCGAAATGTACTTCCATATTTCTTGGGTATATAATTGTCACCACTCAAGCTTCCTTTTGAACTAGAAATTTCTACACAAAACATAAGATTTTTGACATACTATGGGGAGATGTATCCAAAAGAGTCAAAAGACAGATTTAAATGAACGAGTTATGTCATCTCTCCAAAAATCAATATGACGAGACGTGTGTAGTTCTTTGGATGGTTCGGAAGAGGAAAAAAAGATCCTGTCTGATCAT
Organism: Gaultheria prostrata; assembly: GCA_036023075.1. NCBI lineage: Eukaryota > Viridiplantae > Streptophyta > Magnoliopsida > Ericales > Ericaceae > Gaultheria > Gaultheria prostrata. The sequence continues at coordinate 9,224 of JAXBDA010006193.1, read as the reverse complement.
AATTCCCGTGACAGAAAACCCATGACACATGTGATACTACTGAAAGCACTTCGACTCGGACCAACTAGTTAACCTCCTCCTCTGAGCCAATTACCAATTTGGCACCGAAAGTTCATCACTTATGACTTTAGGGCTGTTTGCTATTGCGATTACACAATCAATCAGCCAAAGCATTAGATAAGTATATCTTATTTATCCTCTTAAATTATTAAATTGGTAATTTTGCGCTTTTATTTGCGTAGAATTACTCATCCTTTTAAATTATATTCATTCCGTCCTATTTTAAGTGGCCACTATAGAAATATTTGCAATTTTGAAACCCTACAAAATACATTTCTCTATATAATTTTTTGATTTGTTTTACACCAAATTAAAGTACTCTTTAATTTGGTGCAGAAAAAATTTGAAAACATTCTACGAAATAGGTTAAGAACGACTACATCTGATACCCCAAGGCAACAGAAAGATATTTCGTGGTCACTCCTTTTGCTAAATTTGGGAGTTTTTTTCCTTTCAATTTTGCCAACCAACGACAATTTACTACGGAAAGTATTTTGGGACATGTGGTGAATAGATTTTTCGTTTCACAAACATAGTGTGGGGCTGAGGCCCCTTTTCGTAGTTTAATTCTTTAATTTTCTTAAAATGAGCAAATTAAAGAATAAGATGGTTCGGTAAACCCCCTCTTGCTTATTTAGGGGGTGTTTGGAAGACTTATTTTTAGCTTTTCATTTCCAATTTTGGTTTTTTGGCCTTTTTGATAAAGTGTTTGGGAGAAATGTGCATAATATATTTTACAACAGGAGTAGTGTTTGGGATACATGTGCAAAATATATTCTGCATGCCTTTTTATTAATTAAAATCAAAAGAGTGAAAAAAATGAGAAGTTAAAAAACTTATCTCACCTTATTTTTGGTTTCTCCTATCTAAACCTAAAAAATGAATCACATTCTCCTAAAATCTATTTTGAGAAAACCTGCAAAACATCTAAAAGTGAATAGGGAGAAAATGAAAACGTAAAAAAGAGGAATCCAAACAGGCCCTTGTCATTTTCCCTATCACTCTTAACAAGGAAAAATTACGGATAACCATACCAAACTAAATTTTGCTTATTGGTATTTCGTTTAGGTTGAGTTTTTCCTATCGTCTAAACAGTATTTTTGATATTTTTGTTAGTTATCTGTAATGTAAAGACAAGTCATTGTTCTTACCTGCATCACGAATATACCATTGAACTGAAAGCCTGAAAGTACATGCAAAAACATTTTTTTTTTTTTTTTACGGAAACTCATCCTTATTTGCTTCTATTTACAATAATCCTAAACGGGGCTAAAGTCTGCATGGGATATCATTATCAATGGGGTGTGAGATGTCAATATCAATGGTCAGAAAACCCGAAAGGGTTGATAAAGTGGGTATGAAAAAACAATAAGTGTTTGATCATGAGATTTCATGGTCGGATTCCACGGAGGCCAAACATTCAAAATAATCTTAGAGCCACCGAGAGTTATGCCCAATTGGTACTTTCAAGGCCCCAAAATTATTCGACATGAGCGCAAGCGGGCCGGGACATCCCTATTTTTAAAAAAATACCTTATCATGGTCAGAAAGGAAAGGTCAGTTTCTGAGATGTAGTGACTACTTGCAGTTTCTATTTCAATTTTTCTACTACTAATTCAATGCGTGAAAGTGAGGCATTGAATGGAGATTGACACATTAGTCGTCTATTGGGAAATGATTTTCATAGCCCTTTTTATTTGTAAATATTTTATTTGTTTTTATTTACTTTAAAATTATCAAATAATTCTTGTCTCATGAGTTATTTTTTTCATATTAAGGACAATTTAACACTTTCAAGTGAATAAAGACATAAAATAGAATGTTTGAGGATAAAAAGGGGGTGTAAAAATCATTTTCCTCAATTTTTCCTGTTTCTCTTAACTCAAAGCATTTGGACCCAAAAAAACAGTAGTCATTATTGTATTTTCTAAGGCACCCACAAAAATTACTTTTGCCAAATTCGAACACTTCACGAAATCCATATTATACTCCTAAAATAGAACGGTTTTTTACGAACTGTCTAGGCAAACAAACAAAGGAATATCAGCGGCGCCCGTCTGATCATATTTTCATGTTAAGTTTGTAAACGTCAGATCATTTATTTGTTTAAGAGATACAATAAATATTCTTCTTATGAATCTACTCCTTTCTGTCCTCACTTTCTTCACTTTGTAGGAAATATATTCCTACTTGAATCTTGCCTTTCATGTTCAAATATAAAAATGTCTCAAATTATAACTTACACTATTTGTAGATTACATTTGTTGGGTAGAACAGTCGGATAGAGCGGGTAGTTCACTTGAGTTGAGACCATGTTACGTTCCAACAGGTACGAACATCAGGGCCGGCCAAAGAGTAACCCCAGCAAATCTCCCGGCTTGGGCAACCTCTGGGTTGGGGCAACCAAAAAAACTCGTTAATTATGTATAAATGTAATTAAGTTTCCAAGAATAATTCGGGGCATTGACTTGTCCTGCTGGTTTCCAAGCGCTTTCTCATTTTGCCGTGTGAGCCAGGTTCCACTCCTAGGACGTGCAATCCAACCTTCACTGGCTTCAGTCACTTTTAGGACCATTTTTCTTTTCGTTATTTTGTTTTCAATCCATTATTTTTCATGAACAAGTCTACAACTACACCCAAAATACATATTTACATATACAAACGCTGTCATAAATATATGGGACCACACAAGCTGGTGGAATTGTGTATGTGAGCCACAAAAATTTGTGTGTGCATTTTTTGTGTGGTTCTAGAATTTTTTTCCCCTCTTAATCCACAATATCATGAAAATAAAATCATTCAATTATTTTTAAAAAAAATTTGCATTTAACAAACACAACCATAATGTATATGTGATAGGTTCTTACATTTGAATAAAATAATAATCCCTATGGTGGAAAATTGAAAAAAAAAAATTCGAGCCAGCTAACATGATAGTATTAGTTTTTTCACACAAATTATAGTTAAAATAGTAGGATATTTCTTATTTTCTTCCAAAAAAAAATAGAAAGCTTACAATTACATTTTTTTGAGTTAGTCTTTCATAGTTGTATCCTTTTAGTTTGCATTTTTTTTTTAATTTTTTAAAAAAACTCTTGAAGATGTAGGTGGCCCAATTAATTTTGAGAGTTTGTTTCAGCTGGCCCCCTAAAATGATAGGGCTGCATTACCGATTACAGTTACTTTTGCGAAGAGGAGCTTTGTAAGTTGATTGAAGTTGATCATAAAAACTTATCTTACATTTTCAAAAGAGAGATTAAGAGCATGTTTGGCCGCCCACTTTTTGATTTTTCCATTTCTCCTTTTCCATTTTTGGGTGTTTGGGAGCTTTGGGCAAAACAGCTTCTGGCCAAAATGATTTTTTCATTTCTAACAAAGGAGAAGAGAAGTAGAAAAGAGGTCAGGACCTCCTTTTTTATTTCTCCTTCTTGATTTCTCTCATCTCTCTCTCCCAAAATACATTCTGTACATTTCTCTCAAACACTCATCCCAAATTCAAAAGTCATTCTGGCCATAATCCAAAAAATCAAAAAGCCAAAAAGTTAAAAATGAAAAGCTGAAAAGTAGGCTCCCAAACACCCTCTAAGTGGATTGATTATAATCCAATAAAAAATGAGTTCTTCAATAAGTTAAATTACAATAATACAGTTAAAAATAGTATTTTTTTTGACGTAATTCAAGCTAAAAGAACAATGTAACCTTGATTATTTTTTTTACTTGTATGTGTTTTTATTTTTTATGACTAGATATATAAATTGGATAACCCAAACATTAAGACTGGCTCTGACATATTTTGGCACCGACTCTTTCCCCAATGGGGCTACAAAATGCATATGTCAATCTAGGTGTTGAATGGATGTCTGGTTTCTTGGCATATATATATATAGTTTACTTCCAATCCGAACGTCCGGATTTAAAAAAAATCCGGACCACTGTTTTTCCTCACTTTTTGGACCAAATCTTGACTATCCGAACCATTGGATGTATTTAAAACATGTTTTTGAGGTCCAACGCAAGGATTTGTCCAAAAACAATATCCGGAAGGGATTGATCGGACAAATACTGCTCCGATCAACCCCTTTCGAGTATTTTTCTAATGATTCGGATCGTCGAGATTTGGTCCGGAACTATGAGGTCCGGATGGAGTCCGAATTTTAGTGGTGTGGATAGGAAGCTCACTGTATATATATATATATATATATATATATATATGGGCCAGAATCCAGTCAGGACTCCCTAAATTTAAAAAAAATCTGGAATTTGCATTTGTCGCCCAAATGGTCAGGATCCGAACTGTTGGATATGTTTTCAAGGGCCGACGCGAAGATTCGGCAAAAAAAAAAAAAAAGATCGGGAAGAGCTTCATCCGAGCAGTTTTTCATGAAAATATATATCCTACGGTTTGTATGAAAATTGCTCAGATGAAGCCTTTCCCGGTCATTTCTTTTGCCGAATCCTCGCGTAAGCCCTTGAAAATATATTTTAAACACATCCAACGGTTCGGATCCCGACCATTTGGCCAGGAAATGGCCGGGAGAGGGAGGTCCCGATTTTTTTAAAGTGCGGGAGTGCGGACCTGATCCGAGTCATATAAACACGGATTCGGGGACGGATCGGATCGGATTCGGGGCACCCTTGTCCCCGCCTCTGATTCGACCCCCGAAATTTTTCAAAAAAAATCCCCAAATTTGATCCGATCCCGAAACAGATCTCCAAAACGCCGATCCATTCGAATCGGAGATCGGATCAGATTCGAACAGGTCGGAGGAAATTGCCATCCCTACCAAACACGGCGTAAATGACGTCATCACTCGGTTATCCATTTCTCTTGGCTGCTACTCCCTCCGTCCCATAAAGTTTGTCCGGCACGGAGTCCAAAGACTAAAAAAAAATGCACTTGTGTCAAGAAAAAAATAATATTTTTTACACAAATTAATAGATAAATGTTTGTTCTATTATTTGGTGGAAAAAAATTAACATTTTTTTGTCAAGAAACTAATTTTTTTTAAGTAATTGGACTCCGTGCCGGACAAACTTTATGGAACGGAGGGAGTACTATAAAATGGTAATGGAACCGCTCTTCTCTCTCGATTTCCTCACTTCTCTCTCTCTCTCTCTCTCTCTCCAAGTCCCAAACTACCATTCCTAAAGCATAGAATCCAAGAGCACAATTCCCACTGGAAAACAAGAAGCTACCGACAAATTAAATGGCACTAGTTGATCAACAAGACAGTAATACTCTCGCAGATGCGTGGGACTTCAAAGGCCGTCCCGCCCTCAGATCCTCCACCGGTGGCTGGACCAGTGCCGCCATGATTCTAGGTCTCTCTCTCTCTCTCTCTTCGGTCCATGAGCCTGGACGACCGTCATACTCATGTTTCATATTTATATTTTTATGAGACTATACTCCCTCCGTCCAAATTTAAGTGTTCGCTTGGAAAAATATATATTTTCTTGGATGTAAAAAAATGTATTTCATACAAATTTTGGCATAAAATTAAAGTGGTTGATGTCCAGCACTTTAATTAAGAGATTTTTGTGGTTTGAATAATTCACAAAATCCCGTAGTGAACACTTAAAATAGGACAGAGTAATTGGTTTTTTTGGCCTAAACATTAAAATTATATGCCAGTCCAATATTGTTTTGAACAATCCAACCAATTACTTTGAGAAATATAATTTATCTATTACCAACACTTTGATTGATTATATAATTATTATCAGTACGTAAGCAATAGCTTAGGTAGTCTTCGTCCTTTCAATTAAAAAATCCTGCGTCCGTCTCTGTCGCTCGCTTCTTTTTCCTGTTTCATGTATTCGGGATGAAGCCATTTTCATGTATTCGGGATGAAGCCATTTTGTTTGGTAGGTGAACAAACCATATCATGTCATGTGATTCTTTAAGGCAGTCCAACTGTTTTTACGAGGGTGTTCCGCTAGATTTTTGATTTTTCACGGCTTTTTATGTGATATATTATGAGAGAGTGTCTGTCTCAATTTTAGGAATAAGTTGATTTTTCGATTTTTTTGAGTTAATGAAACAGTGCCACATAAGTTTAACGTGAAAAAAACGTTAGAAATATTGTTCCGTTTTCGTGGGTAGACTTCCTACCTTTTGCCTGCATCAAAATGGACTTTCCAACTTATAGACGCAAGCATCGTCAAACACTCAACCTCATATACCTCAGTTCGAGTGTGTACATTTTCAAAATTATGATAGGGGCGTTTTTTTGAGACACGTAACGGTTACGGTCGACATTAACGATATCAAGAGTAACGAATGAACGAAGATCGACTATAAGTGTCGTGAATTTGTGAAAGTTATTTTTTATTGAAAAAAATTAATGTGTTGCGGTGAACTGGTTCGTGTATTAGAACCCACTAATATCCATGAAATTTTGAATTCTATCGATATATCGGAGTGTAACGGCCAAAATCCGATGTGTTTAATTTGTTTTCTTTTGTTTATAATTGTTAATGTTAGGTGTAGAGGCATGTGAAAGATTAACAACACTTGGTATCGCGGTTAACTTGGTGACATACTTGACAAATACCATGCATTTGGGGAATGCCACCTCTGCCAACACCGTCACCAATTTCCTCGGCACTTCTTTCATGCTCTGTTTGCTTGGTGGCTTCGTCGCCGACACTTACCTCGGCAGGTATATTTTGTACACATTTCGTTCCGAATTTCTTGTCCATTTATGTGTATCCATGCCACATTTCGATCAATTACTTATATCTTTTAATTTACAATGTTTTTTCCTATTTTAAAAACTTTGTTTAATAGAACTCATCGAGAACTATCAAACGATATTTTTCTTCCATTTAAATCTTATGTCGATTTTAAACCTAATTGTATTTGTTAACAAAATGCTTGGTGGCTAATTGAGTTGGATTTTTTTTTTTCCCTCCTCTTTTTTTTTTGGCAGGTATCTAACTATTGCCATCTTTGCCGCGGTTCAAGCAACTGTAAGCACTTCGGTCACATCCATTTATAATTATGTAGTACTAGCATGAAACCCGTGCTATGCACGGGGTGTATGTTTAAAAGAGTCGATGAATGGAGTTTAATTAATAGGAGTATTTGTTATGAATAATCACTTATTTAGTTTTTTTTTTTAAAAAAAAAAAACTTATTTGAATTAAATGATAACAAACGGGACTTCATGACTAATTGAATCTCCTTTTACTAGAGACCATCACTTGAGAGTTTAACTGAAGTTTTTCATGCATTTAAACTTTGATGGTGTACTTAACTTTTCGATATTACAATTAATAATACATAATAATTTTAATTGTATAGGATAGAAAGATATTCCCTCCGTCCCATTTTAAGTGACCCCTTTAGGAAACTTATGTTTTTTTGTGGACGTTAAATATGTACTTCCATAGAATGTTTTTAAATTTCTTTTTTGCACCAAATTATAGTCTTAACGAGCACTTTAATTTGGTATAAAATAAATTAAAAAATTAAATAAAAAAATAAAAAATATACTATTTAAAATTACACGTATTCCCATAATGATCGGGACAGATGGAGTAATATATTAATATCATGAAAACTACATTAGTTCAATTGTCAAACAAAAAAAAATGACCTGTCAACGACAGAAATTGATTTTATATCCTTCCAGTTAAAGTGTGCATGAGTGATCAATCATCAACTTGACTAGTTCAGATAATAACATTAATTATTTCCTAGGAAAAACTTAGGCCTTAGTTCACCTTATTTTTTTATATTTTTGGTTTTTATTCAATTTTTTTTTTATGTTAGTCATTTTTGCATCAAATTTTTTAAATTCTGTGGTTCGCTTATCAGTTTTGCGTCAAACTTTTTAAATTCTGTGGTTCGCCTCGAGGAGATAAATGAAAAAAGTATAAAATTATGACCGAATCTCAAACAAATACAAAGCCATCAAAGTGTTAAAAGTTCAAAAAGCTACGCAAATAAATTATGTGAAACAAATCCTAGAACCCTAGTGCCCGTGTGTGCATACGCATACGTAAGACATATATATATATATATATATATTTTTGTAAATTCATGAACATTTTTCGGTGTCTAATTTAAATTAATCAACTAGCTGCTTTTGAGCATGTGGAACTGCCATGTTGATAGGATAAGTATTACTATTCTATTATTTAATTTGGGATATTTTGTTGCCATCTCTATGATTTGAATGACTCATTTACAGAATATTCTGGAAATACTATATAGGCCTATTTGGGACTAACTAGTAAAGCAAGTTTTTTGCTTTTTTGGGCTTCAAAAAGTCAAGTGTTTTGGCTTAAAAAGTCACTTATTTATTTAATTTTTGGCCTACTTTTTTGGCCCAACATTGCAAGGCATCCATACTACATTTTGCCTTTGATTTTGGCAATAAGCAAAAAAAAGCCAAAATAATAGACTTTTTGCTTTTGGCTTTTTACTTGAAAAAAGCAAAAAGCAAAAAACTTGCTTTACTACTTAGGCCAAAATAGGCCATAATGTATTAAAATCAAGTTAAGTTGCCGTCTCTATTATTCGAATGACTCATTTACAGAAGTTGCGTTTATTTATTTGGATCTTGTTTCTCGTTCGCTAAAATCAACTCAATTAATTTTATAAAATTTTCTCTTTTAAAAATGGAAAATAAGACCTTGTATTAAAATTAAGTTAATAGGTGACAGATAACATAAAACAATCGAGATAGATTTGCGTCGGTACAATTTATTTGTAAGCGAGCTCGAGTTCGAGTTTTAGTCTCGTTTAGTAAACGAGCTCGGTAAAGCTCGGCTTGACTCACAAAAATTCGGCTTGTTTACATAAACTTTGCTCGTTTAAGAAGGCTCATTAAGTAAATTACCTTAGGCTCGGCTTGTTTACAAAATGAGCCAAACTCGATTTTTGGCTCATTTATTTAAGGGTTAATAATCTACTTGCCCCTCAAACTATTCAATTTATAGTTAATTCCCCCTCCAACTGCGAATTGAATTTACTTGCCCCTTCAACTATGTAAATGTTAGTCACTTGGTCAAATCTGTCCAAATTAATGGAAAAGTTAGGAGAAAACCCTAATCATCTTAATTGTTTGCCAATTGAAGGGTAAAATAGACTTTCCCATCCAAGCCTACTCAATCCTGTGTAAATCAGCAGCCCTAATTTCAACTCTCAAAACTAA
>JAXBDA010006192.1:0-21551 GCA_036023075.1 Gaultheria prostrata | reverse complement strand
GAGCCAATCACCACCTAATTTCCATCTTATTTTCATTCCTAACCACAACTAACTATTTTTAAAAAAAAAACTATTATGACTCATTTATAGGATTCTGGGTTTGATCACCAACTTCCCCACTCGATCAGGAAATCAACATCTCTTCTCTGATTCCCTTTGTAATCTGCCAAAAAGAAAAAGGAATCTTGAAATCAATACATGAACATCAATATTTTCACAATCTTACCCTTCTCTAATCTATTTTGATTAATCCCACTAACCTTGTTGGTTAATTTCATGATAAGTCCCTGCATGGTTACTTTTCCCCAACCTATATTTCTGCGTCAAACAACACCATTACAGTTGAATTTTAATTTCCCAACAAAAATTTCGAAGTACCATTGCAAAGCAAGAAACAGAGAAGTCCTGTAAATGGCTTTTTAAATGATACAAAGTCAGTCCAGGAATTCCCATCATCCTCGTCAAGGCTTTTGGTGTTGCCTCTGACCATACAAAAAAATCAAAGAAATTAGTACATGTAATTTATATGTATGTATATGCAGATAACATTATGTAATCAAAATAATGAAGCGATCATAACTGTCTGCTCCACCAAGCTGAGAGACGGCGTCGGCAAATCGCCGGTGAAGCTCTGGAGTCCATTTTACCCTTGGCTTTGGATCAGTGGATAAAACCACTTTTGTATCTTGATTTTGCAAATTTTGGTGATGACCCATTTTCTGTTTTGCAAATTATTAAAGGATTTGATAATTTGTTTTACACTGTCTATAAACAAATCAAATAACTCAAGAAAAATAGCCTTTTGGTGAGGAAATTTTTCCTCTCCAAAAGGCTATTTTTGGCGAGGAAATAAGTATTTCCTCGCTAAAAACAACCTTCTGGCGAGGAAATTTGAATTTCCTCGCTAGGTTTCCTCGCCATAGGTAGTTTTTCTTGTAGTGTAAAAGTGTCTAAATTCCCAAACCTAAGGAAAGTGCCTAAACTCCCAAACCTAATGAGAGTGCCTAAACCTAAAACCTAGGATGCCCTATGAAAGTGCCTCAATCCCAAGGGTACCCTATGAAAGTGCCTAAACTACTAAAACCCTAAAATTAGAAAGTGCACCCTAAACCTAAACACTAGGGTATCCTGTGAGAGTTTCTAAACCAAAACCCTAGAGTAGCCTGTGAAAGTACCTAAACCAAAACCCTATGGTACCCTATGAAAATACCTAAAATCCTAGGGTACGCTATGAAAGTGCGTAAACTACTAATATCCTATAATTGGAAAGTGCACCCTAAGTGCCTAAACCCAAAATGCCTAAACTCACTACACCTACCCCAAAAAGCCTAAACCTAAATTGAACCCCAAATTTGAAAAGAAAGAAATTAGTCACTAGCCTTCAATTTTGTCACGCATGTGTGTGTGTGAGAGAGAGGATGGGAATGAAAATGACGAATCAGTGGGAGAGAGAGTATGACAAGTTGGTGATAATTGTGGGGGTGGGTGTCGGGTCAACAAGGGAGTGTCGGGTTTTTTGTTTTTTTTTTTACCCTCAAAATTTTTCCATCAATGTATTAGAGCCCCAAACTTGGCCTTTTGAAGAATTAGCTGAACAAAATTTCATTTAAGGCCCCAAACTTGGCCTTTTGAACAATTGTCTATAAATTTAAATGAAGAGGAAAAGGGTAAAAACTAGCACCCTGCGGCTTAAAATGAGATAAGCAAAACCTGACAGCACTAATCAAATTTTAACACGCATATTCCATAAATATTGCGCACAAGATAACCCAAAAGAGAGATATGCAGGGTTCATCGAGAAAGGGAAAATACAAGAGATTTCTCTACATGTGAAGCCATCAATGCAAAGTCCAACGAAGATTTGGAATCCAAACACTTAATTATAAAATTTAAGAGTCTTTCTTCGACAAGGACATGGTATAGGGTCAATCATGGAAATAGGACTTAAACTAATTCTTTAATGTCAAGAGGACAAATCACCCACACATTCTAAAAATGGCCCCGCTAGCCCATCAAAGTGCCAAAGCTCGCAAACCTAATGAAAGTGCTTAAACCCCCAAACCTAATAAAAGTGTCTAAATTCCCAAACCTAATGAAAGTGCCTAAACTCCCAAACCTAATGAAAGTGCCTAAACCTAAAACCTAGGATGACCTATGAAAGTGCCTCAATCGCAATGATACCCTATGAAAGTGCCTAAACCACTAAGACCCTATAATTGGAAAGTGCACCCTAAACCTAAACCCTAGGGTAACCTATGAAAGTTTCTAAACCAAAACCCTATGGTACCTTGTGAAAGTGTCTAAACCAAAATTCTATGGTACCCTATGAAAGTTCCTAAAATCATACGGTACCCTATGAAAGTGCTTACCACTAACACCCTATAATTGGAAAGTGCACCCTAAGTGCCTAAACCTAGAATGTCTAAACTCACTACACCTACCCCAAATAGCCTAAACCTAATTTGAAAGGAAAGAAATTAGTCACTAGCCATCAATTTTGTCACGCATGTGTGTGTGTGAGAGAGAGGATGGTAATGAAAATGACGAATCAGTGGGAGAGAGAGTATGACAGGTTCGTGATAATTGTGGGGGTGGGTGTCGGGTCAACATGGGAGTGTCGGGTTTTTTGTTTTTTTTTTTACCCTCAAAAATTTTCCATCAATGTATTAGAACCCCAAACTTGGCCTTTTGAATAATTAACTGAACAAAATTTCATTAAAGGCCCCAAACTTGGCGTTTTGACCAATTGTCTATAAATTTAAATGAAGAGGAAAAGGGTAAAAATTAGCATCCTGCGGCTTAAGATGAGATAGGCAAAACCTGACAGCACTAATCAAATTTTAACACGCATATTCCATAAATATTGCGCACAAGATAACCCAAAAGAGAGATATGCGGGGGTACATCGAGAAAGGGAAAATACAAGAGATTTCTCCACATGCGGAGTACATCGAGAAAGGAAAAGTGAAAGAGATTTGTCTTGATGTAAAGCCATCAATGCAAAGTCCAACGAAGATTTGGAATCCAAACACTTAATTATAAAATTTAAGACTCTTTCTTCGACAAGGACATGGTATAGGGTCATTCATGGAAATAAGACATAAACTAATTCTTTAATGTCAAGGGGACAAATCACCCACACATTCTAAAAATGCCCCCGCTAGCCCATCGAAGTGCCAAAGCTTGCAAACCTAATAAAAGTGCTTAAACGCCCAAACCTATTAAAAGTGTCTAAATTCCCAAACCTAATGAAAGTGCCTAAACTCCCAAACCTAATGAAAGTGCCTAAACCTAAACCTAGGATGCCCTATTAAAGTGCCTCAATCCCAAGGGTACCCTATGAAAGTGCCTAAACCACTAAAACCCTATAATTGGAAAGTGCACACTAAACCTAAACCCTAGGGTAACCTTTGACAGTTTCAAAACCAAAACCCTATGGTACCCCTATGAAAATGCCTAAAATCCTAGGGTACCCTATGAAAGTGCTTAAACCACTAATACCCTATAATTGGAAAGTGCACCCTAAGTGCCTAAACCCAAAATGCCTAAACTCACTACACCTACCCCAAAGATCCTAAACCTAAATTGAACCCCCAAATTTGAAAAGAAAGAAATTAGTCACTAGCCGTCAATTTTGTCATGCATGTGTGTGAGAGAGAGAGGATGGTAATGAAAATGACGAATCAGTGGGAGAGAGAGTATGACAGGTTGGTGATAATTGTGGGGGTGGGTGTCGGGTCAACAAGGGAGTGTCGGGTTTTTTGTTTTTTTTTTGTACCCTCAAAATTTTTCCATCAATGTATTTGATGCCCCAAACTTGGCCTTTTGAACAATTAGCTGAACAAAATTTCATTTAAGGCCCCAAACTTGGCCATTTGAACAATTGTCTATAAATTTTAATGAAGAGGAAAAGTGTAAAAACTAGCACCCTGCGGCTTAAAATGAGATAAGCAAAACCTGACAGCACTAATCAAATTTTAACACGCATATTCCATAAGTATTGCGCACAAGAGAACCCAAAAGAGAGATATTCGGGGGTACATCGAGAAAGCGAAAATACAAGAGATTTCTCTTCATGCGGAGTACATCGAGAAAGGAAAAGTACAAGAGATTTTTCTAGATGTGAAGCCATCAATGCAAAGTCCAACGAAGATTTGGAATCCAAACACTTAATTATAAAATTTAAGAGTGTTTCTTCGACAAGGACATGGTATAGGGTCAATCATGGAAATAAGACGTAAACAAATTTTTTAATGTCAAGAGGACAAATCACCCACACATTCTAAACGTGCCCCCGCTAGCCCATCAAAGTGCCTAAGCTCGCAAACCTAATGAAAGTGCTTAAACCCCCAAACCTAATAAAAGTGTCTAAATTCCCAAACCTAATGAAAGTGCCTAAACTCCCAAACCTAATGAAAGTGCCTAAACCTAAAACCTAAGATGCCCTACGAAAGTGCCTCAATCCCAATGGTACCCTATGAAAGTGTCTAAACCACTAAAATCCTATAATTGGAAAGTGCACCCTAAACCTAAACACTAGGATAACCTGAGAAAATTTCTAAACCAAAACCCTATGGTACCCTGTAAAAGTGCCTAAAATCCTAGGGTACCCTATGAAAGTGCTTAAACCACTAATACCCTATAATTGGAAAGTGCACCCTAAGTGCCTAAACCCAAAATGCCTAAACTCACTACACCTGCCCCAATGAGCCTTATCCTAAATTGAACCCCAAATTTGAAAAGAAAGAAATTAGTCACTAGCCATCAATTTTGTCACGCATGTGTGTGAGAGAGAGAGAGAGAGGATGGTAATGAAAATGACGAATCAGTGGGAGAGAGAGTATGACAGGTTGGTGACAATTGTGGGGTTGGGTGTCGGGTCAACAAAGGAGTGTCGGGTTTTTTTTTTTTTTTTTTACAGCAGTGCATAAAGGAGATCAGAGTTCATTAAGGGTACTTTTGTCTAGTTTTGTCCTTAAATTCTTAAAAAATTTCCATCAATGTATTAGAGGCCCCAAACTTGGCCTTTGGAACAATTGTCTGTAAATTTAAATGAAGAGGAAAAGGGTAAAAATTACCACCCTGCAGCTTAAAATGAGATAAGCCAAACATGATAGAACTAATCAAATTTTAACACGCCTATTCCATCTATATTGCCCTTGAAATCTTCCACAGAGTAATCTGAGATGTTATTCATGCCTTAATTTGACCCAGAGATCTACCCATGTTTTGGATAGTAAGTTAACTTTTACCCTAACTAGTAATTCTACGTATTAAAAAACATTGGACCGCCGTGAATTTTGTTGTCTAAGAATGTGGATTAAGAATTATTTACCACCAAAATTTTCTCACTTGGAATATAAAATCTTTCGTCTATATCTACAATCTATTGAAATTTACCCCAACTAGTAATCCCAAATCTTAAAAAACGTTAGACCGTGAATTTAGTTGTCTTTCTTTTTTTTTTTTTTTTGCCAAAACAATAATAGGTTATAATATTAATAAAAAAAAAACCATAACATCAGAAGGAAACTCCACAATTTTGTTACTTGGAATATAAAATATTTCGTCTATAGCTACAATCAATGAGACTGATACATCGTATCTTCTAAATAGTATACTGCATAGTCTCCGAATCTAATAATTTAGTGCTATAGTCGTAATGTGTTTTTATTGGAATACAACAAGGGTAATTTATGCTCCGATACTAATTTCGTATGTAATGAAATCTTTCATCAATTTATTTAGCAAGCTACATCATGTAGTGTGGCCGGCCAGCAAGGACCAAATATCATCGCAACATTATTTTGGTTATTAGGTTTCTACCATTACTCTATTTGTGTAGACATTACGAGAACAAGTATAAAGTCCCGTGCATAGCACGTATTTTATTGTATTATATAATTATGAAAATTTAATTAATTATGTACGACATCAGCATGGAATATAATCGTAGATTTATCTACATTGTTGAATCTTATTTATAGTTTTTTTATTATGATAGTATTTGTCATTTTGATTAATTTACGATCTTGATCATTTTTGCTTTCTTATTCATTTCATCCTAAAAACATATCAAATTGATATTACTATTTCAAAATTTTATAAACATTATAAATTCATCTTTAACGATGAATCAAATGAATTGAAAATCTAGCTATTTATCAAACAGCTTTAAGACTTGTGAAGTTCTCTTTCTTCAAGTAAAATTCATCATAAATTTTACAATGTACAACACCCACTTTTAGGGGTATATAATATGCATTTCGTAACATTACCAAAAACATGTGTAACGCTTACCACAGAACAACATAATATTTTAACTGAAAGACGCGTAGCATTTTGAACTGGAAAGAGGATTTCATCTCCGAAAATCTGATTGGTTCCTAGTGTAATTTGATTTGGAGAAATCTTAGATAGTTTCACGGGTTATTCTGATGAGAAGAAATTTTCTGGCTGCTGGTGTCTGGGTTATCTATTCGGTGTTGCTGCCATTTCAAGTTGGCTAGTGGAGGTCCTAGTTTCAATGTGTTCCTCTGAGCTTTGTTTTGATTCTGCTCTGCTTCTGCTTTGGGTCATGTTGACCATGCTTTTCATTCTTGTTTGCGGATTTGGTTGATTCCTTATCATCCTTATCCTTGGTATTGTTCCTGTTCTCGGCCGTTTGGCTTCCGTTTTTTATATATATCTATTTCTTTTGCTGATCAAAAAAAAAAAAGTGGAATAACATTTCACCAAAAAAGAGGCGTAGCATTTACTGC
This sequence comes from Gaultheria prostrata, assembly GCA_036023075.1. Classification (NCBI taxonomy): domain Eukaryota; kingdom Viridiplantae; phylum Streptophyta; class Magnoliopsida; order Ericales; family Ericaceae; genus Gaultheria; species Gaultheria prostrata. Next base: position 14,790 of record JAXBDA010006192.1, on the reverse strand, counting down.
AATTCACACTTGTAAAGGTACATAACATATGCACTCTACCCATAAAAAAAAAAAAAAAGGAGCATAACATGCATTACCAAAACTAGCCGTAACTTTTCACAAAACATAGACATACCATCACTACAAGAAAATCACAATAAAGATCATTTTTTTTTTGATAGGCAATAAAGATCATGGTTATTACTTATTAGCAGTGATTGTAAGTCTTTAATCACACTCCCAAAAGCGTGTGGTCTTTCCAGCCGAGATCTTAAGTCCCTCGGTTTAAATCACAGTTTATAACCGTGAGTACGTGATTAAAAGTTAAAACTGATCAAGCCCAAAAAGCATTATTAAAATAATTCAAGTGAGATGGAAAAACATCGCGCGTGATATTTTCTGTTCTTAGATCTCAGTTTTCTTTTAAAACCATGATTATGTGTCCTTACAATTATGATTTTTCGCTGTGGTTAAAAGTACATAAATATGCAAAACCGTGATAATCTCATAAACAAAAGATCTCATTTTCATACAAAACTGTGATGTATTGCTGTTTCAAACCAAAACAAAAATATCTGAGGATATTTTATATTCTTCCATACAAAATCTGATCAATCTCACAAGCAAATGCAAACAACAATCATAAACAAATCTAATCAACAACAATTAATAACTCACAATGTCTACATGTTATTATTACTTTTCCACCGTAGGATACAAAACTACCAAAAAAATAATAATAATCTCACAACACTTCAGCCGTCATTTCTTCTGACCAAACCAGCTTGTAGTGTTACAAAGTTATAATCTGGAGCTAAAAATCCATCAAACAAAGATAACCCATGACCACATATTTAGGCTTTCAAAGAACTGATAAATCAAGGCAAATGCAAGTAATTAAAGTAATTTTTTTCCCGGAAAAATATGATGATTTATTGAATAGGCAGACGGTCTTAAGACCGAACATCATCAATGGCGAGGTTGGTAAACAAATGAGGGACATGACCTCCCAAGACTCCAACCTAGCGCTATAGTAATTAGTTAAAGTAATTTACAGTACCTGGCTACCTGTAACCTGCTTAACGTGATTCTCCTAGGTTAGCTATACTATTTCGGGCATATCTCCACCACCTCCAATCATGACCACATCTCTCTCTCTCTCTGTCTCTCTCTCTCTCTCACGTGGCCTCTTTGGGGCCAAGTCCAGATAGGAATTCAACTTCTGATAATTGCCATGCCTCTTTGGGCTGCAATTTTATGCAAAAACATTTTTTTTATCCCCTTTCTCATATCCTGCTGAATCTTCCCAAGGAACGTGAGCATGATCTCCAAACCTTTTTCATCCTATAAGGATAATAAAATCAGAAAAATGGTTAATCAGTAAGACATGGCCAGAACGTGACACATACTAACTGGTTTATTTTAATCTAAAAAGATATGAGAAGCCTAGTTATATATGTTGGTGTTATGTAATCGAATTAGATTGTCCAGTCTTAAATTAGATTTAACTGGACAATCCAAAATCGCGATCGTCCATATGGATATGTTAATTGTTCCAGTAAGAGATTACCAACAATTTTTTTACCTTGGACAAAATCTGGACTGTCGAATCCAGTCCAAAATAAGGGCCGGAGACATTCTCATTTGTCTTTTTTTAAATTGCACTTTTTTTGTCCTCTTATATAGAAATTACAAATTTTTCTTTCATGTACATGCCCGAAGACTGATCGAAAAAAATATTACACGCAAAAAGACAAAAAAATAAATTTTACTCTACAAGGAAAGAGGTCAAATGCAATAGAGGGTACAGAGCATGAGCAGTACTAGCCTACGCTAGAATTCCCCGAATTATGCGCTCCTAATGTCAAAGGAAATTAGGAGATAATCAAAAGGAGTACGAAATGATAGAAAAGAAAGGATTTTGGAAATGGAAACAATATCGTATACTCCCCCAGGTTATCATCAAAAGACTCCTCCTAAAATTGTATGCCAATTGGACACCATTTGATTCTACGACTATACTCTCTGATTTATCTGCCTCTTTACATATATAGCCCTTGGAAAAACTCATTTTAATTTCTTCTCTTATTCTTCCCAACCAGACAAAGTCTATATAGGCAGGCATGCAAACGCATTTACTCCAAGAGCATTTTAAGGGAAACCAACCACCCCATCTAGTGCTCCATACCTAACTACTCTCACCTGTATTTCTCTCTACATTATGACAATAATTATCCCATCAACATTAATAGATCTAATATGTCTCAAAAGTAAGGGCAAATTTCACTAACCTCCCCTAAGGTTTCTGAAATAACATTGACCTCCCTTGCTTTTTTGAAACAGCAAAGAGTACCCCCCGTGCAGTTACTTTTCATCAAAAGGCGTTAACATATTCGGGAAAAGGACCAAAATACCCTTGGTTATACACTTTAGTGTCACTCAATTAATACACTTAATGCCAATTTTTTTGACAAAATAAATATATAAAATTTTCTCTCCATTTCCTTCCCCATATATGCATTTTTCTTCCAATATCAAAAGTATTTTACTATTTTTTTACAAATTCACTTTTAATTTAAATGGTGTAACAAACTTATATTTTATAGTTTCGATTTAATTGATGTTGTGAGTGACAATAAATTGTTCAATGAAAAAACATTCGTGTGAATCAAATTCAAATTAAAGCCGAAATTATGCATCAAAAAATTGCATTACTCGCTTTGTTTGAGCTTTATAGGATTTTCCTTTACGAGGATTGTAATATTTTTTTCAATTTTGTATTTAAACAAATAAATGCAAAGAGAGTTTATGCTCATGGAATTTTTTTTATTTTGTCTCTTAAACTCCACCACCACTATCCAATTCACTTGGACATTATTTGACTTAATAATCTTTTTGCAATTATTGTTTATCTTTGTTAAAAACAAAATTTGCTCTTGTTAGTTTTGTACAATTTTTTTGTATTGGTTCGTTTCAACAAGAGAATTTAGAAATTAAAAAATTATAATAAAAAATGTGAATTTTTTTTGCCTTTTTCAAACTTTTCTCAATTTTAGTTCATTTTTGTAATATATGTGTTACATTTCGTTATATATGTAAAGCAATATTTTATTTTACATGGTGATGTCCAGGTTTTCAATTTATTGTCACTCAGAATATCGAAACTATAAAATATAAGTTAGCTACCCAATTTAAATAAACAGTGAATATGTAAAAAAAAAAATTACTTTATATATTAGAAGTGAAAAATGCATACATATAGGGAAGGAAATGGAGAGGAAAAATGCATATTTACATATAAGTTGGCATTAAGTGTATTAATTTAGTGAAATTAAAGTGTAGTATTAATAAGGGTATTTTTGGTCATTTTCCCGCAAATTCTAATGTCTTAAGTTGAAAAGTAATGGCAGGGGGTACTTTTTGCTGTTTCAGAATAGCAGGGGAGGTCAGTGTCATTTCAGGGGAGGTTAGTGAAATTTGCCCCCAAAATAAATATCTTACCATCCCCAAAATAAATCACAACAGCATGAATATAAGATCTAGTAATAATATAATTTCAACCATCGTATCGACAATAAAAATACGGTCCCAGTTAAAATAATTTCATCCCCGAAATTCAGTTATTGAATTAAATCAAAATAATGTTAAAGAAAAATAACTCACGAGTATAATCTATGTGCAATTTTTTTTTCAAAATAATTTTAAGAAAATATGAGCTATTACAATTCTTAAATTTCAGAAAATAAGTTTTTACAACCTCAAACAGAAATTGTTTCTCAGAAGTACTTCCCCTTAATCATTGTAATTGCTTATTATGATTAATCAGTAAGACATGGCCAGCACTGACACATATATTTTAATACTACAAGATATTCACTCCGTCCGGATTTGTTAGTCTATTTTGGGAGTTCGTGTCACTTTTCAAATTATTATATCTTTTAATTTATATTGTCTTATGTAATTTTAAAAACATTGTCTTATACAACTAATCAAGATCTATCAAACAAGATCCATATTGGACATATAATTACTTACCAATTTAAAGATATCACTCATTTTTTGTCGGTTGCAATAGAACTAGGGACAAACAAATCCAGACGGAGGGAGTATGAAAAACCTAGTTATATATGTTGGTCTAATGTAATGGAATTTAGATCCGCCAATCTTAAATTTAATTAAACCGGACAATCCAAAAGCCCGATCGTCCATGGATATGTTAATTGTGTCAGTAAGAGATTATCAACAATTTTTTATCATTAATTGTCGATATGGCAGAACAAAATCTGAACTGTCGAATCCAATCGGAAATAAGGGCCGGATACATTCTCATCCCGTCATCCGTCTTTTTGTAAATTCCACTTTGTTTTGTCATCCTATATAGGAAATTACAATTTTTTCTTTCATTTGGCTGTTTTTTTTTTTCACATATGAAAAGACAATACGATAATTGTACATGCCCGAAGACTGATTGAAAAAATATTATGCACAAAAGGCAAAAATAAAAATAAAAAATTTACTGTACTAAGAAAGACATGGCATAGAGGGCACAGAGCATCAGCAGTATTGGCCTACTCTAAAATTCCCCGAATTATGCACTCCTAATGCCAAATGAATTATGTTCTACTTTTTCAATAATGCAGTCACAGATGAATTAATACTCAAATTTGTGATAAACGCAAAAAAATAAAAATAAATAATAAGAACAGGCATGTGTTAGTTTTGTGTATGTGTTAGTTTGTATATATTTGGTGGAGCTGAGAAGAGGGTGTACGTGTGTTGTGCACTCCCCGCACAGCAGACACAGGACGCCCCCGTTTGTTGGTATCTTTCTAACTTTCTGCTTTGGTTGTCAACTAGGCTATTGTCTTGCTTGGTTGTATTTGCCAATTTTGCAGATTGTAGCCTTTGAAGTTTTACTAGTATTTACCATGTTCTACTTTGTATTACAAGTTAATAAAAAAAATTGCCAATCGGAAAAAAAAAAAGAAAAAGGATGTTCTACTAATATCCTTTTAGCATGTTCTACTTTTTTTTTTTCTCTCTTTTTTGTGTGGTATCTCAGAATTTACGACTACCTATTTCTTGCCCTTTTTTTCTGGCTGGAGATACTTATCTTAAATTTCAGAAAATAAGATTTTAAAACCTCAAACATAAATAGTTTCTCAGAAGTACTTCCCCTTAATCATTGTTGTTAGCGCACAAACCAATCACACACACAATATGGAATACGAAAACAGTAAAGAAAGAATGACAACAAAATTTTACGTGGTTCCCCAAAATCTAGGTACGTCCACGGGAGCGAGAGTGAGATTGTTATTTGATTGAATGTCTGCTACGGTTTTTACAATAGGCAGTATTTATAACGTTTACTCTTATTCCAACCTTAATTACACCGTGCGCATTCTGCTTTGCTCAGTTCCGTCGCTTCGCTTCCCTCACTCCACTTCGCATCTGGCCTTCATTAGAACTTCCTGATACCTCTCTATATGAGCCACAAGTTTCAACAATTGTAATCGCTTATCATGATCAATTAAATTTTTTCCTTTCCATAAAAAATAAAAAATAAACACAAAAACTAACACTAACACAACAACGAAAATGTATCCTTAAATTTGATGAGCATCTTGAAAGTCAATCTTGTTGTTTTCAATTACCATCAGACTGCTTTTAATAATATCAGTACATAGTATAACACACTTTATATTGTTAAAATGACAAATTAGGCTCGAATAAGATCTTAAGAAAATAGATCCCGTTACTTTCTAATTTGTCATTTTAAAAATAGATCATTATTTTATGAACGACTAAGAATATACTACACGTATTACGAAAATGAGATGCACAAATTTTGAATTACGCAGAATCTATAGCTAGCTATTGCATGTATTACACAGACCTATAAATACCCCTTGGTCTAAAAACTGATCTTCATTCATTCCTTAACTAGGGCAACTAATACATCTCTCTCTCTCTCTCTCTCTCTCTCAAATGTATTCTCAGGTGCCTAAATGGACACTAAACCCGAGCCCGAGCCCAATCCAAATCCAAATCCCATGCAGAACAAGAACACTCCAAGTAAATCCCAGAAGGATCAAGAACCATGCTCAAGATCCAAAAACAGAAAGCTTGGCTTCAGATGAACAAAAGGACTTAGCCTTTAGCAGTACTGGGCCCATATTCCCACCAACTCATGGTATGGTGAGCTTTAATAAAAAACAAGGCTTGAGGTTGCAGAGGAAAATCAAATCCTTGACATGGAAGGTACCGGAGAAGATCGGTGGTGGTCTCCGGGCTATTTTGCAGGGAGTTACCGGGTATGTGGAGTCCGGAGAGATGATGACTATCACCGGACCCTCTGGTTCTGGAAAATCAGCCCTTCTCGAGGTTTTAGCAGGTCTACACTCTCTTCTTTATTTTTACTTTTATGTTTCGAAACTTGCATCCTAACGAGGTTGGCACCAACAGCGTCAAGAATCATATGCCACCTCAAGGATAGGCAAAGTATATGTCTTCAGCAAATCGCTAACCAACTGCAGGCAAAAACTTTAGCAGCATCCCTTTTTTTTTGTTTTTTTTTTCCTTTTTGGAGTAAATCAGAATTTCATAAACCATTTACGAAAAAGGAGAGTAATACAACAGGAGTTTAGAGTTTGTAGGTGCAGCATCATACAACAATATAAACATAAACATAAGCTGGAACAGGAATGGATCCTTCCAGTGGGGCGGGGTGGCACGTTCAAAAATGTTTTATTTTACACTAATGGATTTTATTATGCACCTACTGATGTTCAAACAACTTGTGATTTTTTATAGATACGATGCAAAACTAATGTTTTAAGAGATGAATCGTTCGGATCATAAAAAATAGCTTAAAGATTTTTATTTAGAGACCACAGGAGAATGAAATCAAACCTTTATTTTTGTTTTAACAAAGTAGATAGTTCATAATGAAGCTTGAGTTTGCACGTAATCTTTCGCTTCATAGTTTTACTAGAAAAATATTCTCACTCCATCCCAAAATGATAGTCCCCTACGAAAAGACGTGCAATTTTTGGATCAAAGAATAAAATACTTTCGTATAGGATTTTTTTAGTTTCTTAGCTCTTTAATTTGATTTGAAAAATTCAAAAAAAACATTGAACAGAAGTAGTTCATTTTTTGTCCGAAAATTACACGTCTTTTCATTGGGGATATCATTTTATGAAGGAGGGAGTACAACAATATCGCTAGATATATTTGCTTTGCCCTATCCTTGCTCTGTGCTTGGTCGTGGGTTCTTTATCTCGACTTACCCTTTGTCGAGATTTAATAAAATCTTTTTACCGATAAAGAAAAAATAAAAGGTAGGAGTTGTACTTTTTGGAGTCCTCCGCAAGATCTCTATGTGGATTTCCAGGAGGGTGTACTTTGGAAACAATCCCAGTGTCCTTTTTCAAAAAATTAAACACAAGAGGGGGCACTTACTAGTTAATACTTTTTGTAAGCTTTAAAATAGTTCATCTTTCAAACACAAACCAAGTGGAGTATTATTTTAAGTCCATGTTTTGTAGGCTATAGAAATGGACATGCTATCAATACATAAAATTAAAGATACCAAAAATAAGGGAGAACGTCAGCCTCCGGTTTTTCATTGGATCCACCGCAGTTTATATTGTACGTCTTGCCAAAAATAACTTTTCTAGTAACAATCATCATGATCGGAAAGCAATAGGGACATAAAAAATCAGGTTGATAGGATTGTAAATCTAAACTATCAATTTCATCAAGTAAAATATACTTCATTCAAGTTCAAATTGATTCCCGACCAAGTCAATTTTCGCAAACAGGTTTTTTTCTACAAGGCCGTAAATTCTACAAGAAGAATAGTTCATTATTTGCTTGGTTGGCTATGAAGAGATGGAGTATGCAGAGGAACTCATTCCTGTAAATGTATATCTCTGTACATATGCGCTTTACTGAATTAGTTAATATTAACTTGGTTAAGCAATTAATTGCAGGGAGACTTGGTCGGATCGCAAGAGATACCGGAGAGATGTCGATGAATGGTCATCAACAAACTATCGCTTTTGGCCCTTCCGTTTTAGTGAGAGAAAAAAGAGTGGAAGTAAGTTGAACTTTATTTGATTATTAAAATTCTTTTTTGTCGTTCAAAAAAAGTAACTTTATTTGAGTAATTAATTTGTTCACAATATCAGTGGTGTCAAATGCCTGAAATCAATTTATCCAGTGGCGGAGCCAGGAATCGAAGTCGAAGGGGGTCGAATTATGAAAAAAATATTGGTTCGATGATTTTTCCAATATTAAATCCAGTTATTTCGAGTTTTTATGGGATGATTTGAATAAATTGAAAAATTAATCTCGAGTATTGTTGTTGTTGTTATATCATTCGACGAATGTAGTAATTATTGCACGGTATCATTCACAATAATTTAGTATTCTCGAAATGAAAATTAGTCTTACATTTCGATTAATTTTGTGATTTTTATATGTTTTTTAAACAATATTTATAAAAAAATATGCAAAATATACTCCGAAATAGAAAACCGGAGGGGCCGGGGCCACCCCCAGCCCTACATGCCTCCGCCTCTGAATTTATCCAAATGTTTGACTTGCATGTAAATGTATGGCCGCGCTTGTGACTGGTGAAGAATGTATAAGCCAGTTGTGTATGATTGCCAGAAACTGACTTAAGTTGTTTTTTTAAGTTCATGTATTGTGAATAAATAACATGTCTATTTAAGCGCAAAATAAGTATTTTGTTCAATTATGTGCGTATAATTTAATTGAGATAAAGTAAAAGCCCTGTTCTATTTTTGGAAAATTCTCTTTTTAGAAAAGTTTTCATGTTTTTCATCCACAAATTTTTAAATAACAAAGTTCACTTATACCCCCTATTGTTTGGTTCATGTGTGGTTACATCCCTTGTGGTATAATTTGTTGCATCCACACCCTTTGTGGTTTTAAAAAATGTGCAGATGCGGATCCAAGGGGTGCGGATGCATATGCACATTTTTAAAAACCACAAGGATTGCGGATGCAATAAATTTAGGAAGGGGATGAAACAGCACACGGCCCAAACCACAAGGAGTATAAGTGAAGTTTGCCCAATTTAAAATTTAAAATATAGGGTTAATTACTTGTTTGCCGAATTCCTAGTGTCATTAGAATTATCCTACGGTTAATTCTTGCATCAATTTCAATCCATTTCAGCGCATAGCTACTTTTTCACTCAACCAATTCCTGTTTCGCAGGAAATTGGGAAAGGAGGAAAAAATGAGGTGGAAAGGCCAATCAAGAAACCAAGATTCCTCTGCCTTCACGGATTTAGAACAAGTGCCGACATCCTCCGGCAACAGCTCCGAAGGTGGCCTGAGTCGATTCGTGGGAAATTAGACCTCGTCTTCCTTGATGCACCGTATTTGTCCCAAGGCAAATCAGAGGTTGAAGGCTTCTTTGAGCCTCCTTACTACGAGTGGTTTCAATTTAGTGAGGTAAAAAAACACATTCCCTCTTAATTCTCAAATTATGATTACAATTTGTAAAAGTAAGTACTCCACCAGTCTCAAATTATTGGTCGTGTTAGATTTCGATGTAATTTTTAAACTGTTCATATCTTTAAATTTATAACGTATTTTATGTGTAATTTTGATTTTATTTGACAGATTTTCAATTAGTTCTATTATATAAAGTTTTTAAAATCTTTAAAAATATTATAGATGAAAAGATATGACCAGTTCAAAATTGCATCAAAATTTGAACAGGACAAACAATTTGGGACACAGGGTGTATATAATAACATGCCGAATAGATTTTCCAAGAGAGTGGTTACAAATTTTTATTCAGAAACCAAAAAGCCCCTCGATATGATTTTGAGATTCTGCATTTCTCATACTGAATTCCCTAAATTTGACCAAATAAGCAAAATGCAATAATGCATAATGCAAAATGGAAAACCGTAACTCTGAAACACCTCCTCAATATCAATGTATAGTTTTACTCTTTATAAATTTAGCTGTTTGGTGTTTGGATGATTTTGGACTTCCATATTGCTCGAAAATGTAATTTCTTGATTTTTGTATGGATTATGTTTTGTGTAACAGGATTATCAGGTGTACAATAATTTTGAAGAAAGTATTGCTTACATTGAAGATTTTATGACCAAACATGGACCTTTCGATGGTCTGATGGGATTTTCTCAGGTGCGTATTTGCTTTCTGAATCCTCCATTTTTTTTCTTCATCAATATTTGGCACGTGTTCACTTTGTCAATCAATTTGTTGTTAATGAATTGTAGGGAGCTATTTTATCGGCAGCATTGCCTGGAATGCAATTGGATGGGGTGGCACTTAAAAAGGTTCCAAAGATTAAGTATGTGATTGTAATGTCAGGGGGCAAATTTGGTGGATGCAAGATTGGGGCTCCCAAACTGGCAGCTACTGCATTTACATCACCTCTACAGTGCCCTTCCCTCCACATTATAGGTACTTCATCTTTTGATGGTGATTTCCTTGTTCAACTGTATCTTGAGCCATATTACAAGAATCAATGAGTTCTTATGCATTGCAATATCTCACGTGCAATTTGCAGGTGACGCGTGTTTCTTGAAAGAGCCGGGGATTGAATTATTGGAATCATTTGTAGATCCGTTGGTGATTACTCATCCCAAAGGCCACACGATAGCAAGACTTGGTTAGTATCATGTAGATCTATCAGTCTTTCACATGCAAACTCTTGATATTTATTGTCAATAAATAGTGATAGTGTAATGTTGAGGCCTAGGACAAAAATCAGAATTAAAATAAATTTGCCACCATGGACTCATTGTGGGGTCATTTATCAGAACTGTGAATGACATGAAAACCATTCTTAAAAATCCTAGATAGTATGAAGGGTCGAACCTTATAGCCCATTAGTAAATTATAGTCTCTAATTGTTTCCTAAAGGAGTTATATCTGACTTTGAAGCAATTTCAGATATCAAACCCTAACAAATAAGTACAAATGTCCAAATTTTTCTCCCTTTGTTTGAAGAAAGCTTTACACTGGTATTTCGTTACTTCGTTATCAATATCACATTCAGAACTGACTAGTATAATTAAATTGATTTGCGTTTCTTGTTTTCACATTTGAACAGATGAAAAAGGCCGGAACACAATGCTCCAATTCATTGAAAAGATTGAGAAGATGGAACTGTTAGAAGCATGTAGTTGATTGTGTAATTTTGTTAGGGGAAATAATAAAACGTGGTTGGGTAAGGGAAATAATGTAAGCATGTAAGCCTGATTGTGTAATTTTGTTAGCATCAAACCACTTCAGAAGCTTGTTGGGATGCTGATCATCGTTTTGATGTCCTTTCTCCTGTCCCCTTTAATCATTGTATACTCTACATTTGACTAATAATTTTTTTTGCCTTAAAAAAAAACCACTTCAGAAGCAATGTTAAGGCATATACATAGTTCACCCTTATCTTGGCTTATCCGTACGCACCTATGCATATAACTCCTTAATTGTTCAACTGTGGTATCGGTTTCTCCTAAGTCTGCTACAGATGTGTTACTTTGGTGGAAGGGTTGGAAGTTTAGGACAAGAGCAGTAAACTAACATTATATTCAATGCCAGCTATTATAATTAGGACGATTTGGAAGGCAAGGACTGAATTGTTCTTTCAAGGGATAAATATCAATCGGGAAATGTTGGTTAATTCTACTAAACGCAAATTAGCTTGGTCAGCAAAACCAAATCACACGTACTTGTTGGGATGATACCTGTTTGAAAGGAGACCGAGACGGTGATTCTGTAAATCCCGTCCGCATGGAATTGAAGCCGTCGGGACGAAAAATCCAGGGAGCAGATTTTGGAGTTTTGGTTGATCAAGAAATCCCGTCCCAACGATCGTCAAACTGCCCGGATGCTTTCGCTCCAACTTTGTTATTTATAAGTGTGCCCAAAGCATAGGGCTAGTGTCGGAGTGAGCAATTTACCGGTAAGACCGGATCGAATCCACAGAGACTGAAGGAATCCGAGCGTGAATATTGTCTTGCGCGAGATGGCTTTAGCCTTAGAGCGGCAAACTTCGACTTGAGGTTTGGATTGGAATTCTCTCGACTTCGACAATGACTTGAAATTGATTTAAATACTAAATTAAACTAAGGCTAAGTCTAGGGGATTTCAACGCCCATGACTCGGGTCGATTCATTCTCCTCTACGATAACCGGCTCGGAGATGTCATTAGACATTCTCCGAACGGAAGATTTGATACTGAAACTCATTTAAACTAGAAATGGTGCTTAGCAAAGACTAGGAATTTTTGGTTTATTTGGCAAACGGCCGAGTTGACATCGCCCTAAGCATCACACGTGGCAAGTAGCGTAGCTCTTGCCTACGAGAGATCAAAGAGGTTAACAAACCCGGTCTTTGGTACGTAAAATTAATCCTAACTCTTTGCTAAACAAACGATCTATACAACATGGCGAGGAGAGCGAATCAACCGGAGTCACGGGGTGTTAATCACCCCATGACTAAGCCTACGTAAACTACTCGATCATTATACTAGAAGATTTGACTAGAAATTTGAAGGAAATAGAGAACATGTCATACATCTTTAAAAGCCTAATTTATATATGTAAAGAGCCTATGTTTGCCTACCACTTTAACACTTGAGAAAACATCAAACATTCACTACTTACTTGATTTTCCAAAGGAATTAACTAGAAAAGCAAGAACAAGATTCAACCAACCAAAGCTAAAATAAACTAGATTTATGTAGAGATACAACAAGCAGCTACAACTTTAAACCTTAGCAAATTAAACAAACAACAAACCTTAATGAGTTCTTCAAGAAAATTGAGAGCTAAAGCTATGGAGGTTTTTGACTAAAAGTAAAAATAAGCTAAAGGAAGAGGAAGAAGTAAGAGGCGGAGAGGGGGATATTTATACAAAAGATCCTCTCTTCCCTCTAAAATATCCTAAAAGTCAATTAACATTCCAAAAATAGACATAAAAGGAAATGACTAAAGTAGTATGAAGTGGCCCTGAATGACCTTGTATCGATACCATGAAGGATTGGTATCGATACAACTACTACAAAATTCTCCGGAAAGGGTCCAACCCGTGTCACCCTCTTATTTTTATTTTTTTTCCGGAATAGATTTCATTACGTGACACGGGTTCACCGTCTTTTTTTTTTTTTTTTCCGGATAGAATTCATGACATGACACGGGTCCAACCCTTGTCACCCTCTTCTTTTTTCCGGATAGAATTCATGACGTGACACGGGTCCAACCCGTGTAACCCTCTTCTTCTTTTTTTTTATTCGGAATAGATTTCATTACGTGACACGGGTTCAACCCGTGTCACCCTCTTCTTTTTTTTTTTTTTTTCTGGAATAGAATTCATGACGTGACACGGGTTCAACCCGTGTCACTCTTCTTTTTTTTCCGGAATCGATTTCATGACGTGACACGGGTTCAACCCGTGTCACCCACTTTTTTTTTGTTGCGGAGTAGAATTCATGACGTGACCCGGGTCACCATTTTTTTTTTCAGGATAGAATTCATGACATGACACGGGTCCAACCGTGTCACCCTCTTCATTTTTTTTTTCCGGAATACATTTCATTACGTGACACGGGTTCAACCCTTGTCACCCTCTTTATTTTTTTTTCCGGAATAGAATACATGACGTCACACGGGTTTACCCACGTCACCGTCTTCGTTTTCTTTTCCGGAATAGAATTCATGACGTGACACGGGTCCAACCCGTGTCACCCTCTTCTTTTTCTTATTTTTTTCCGGATAGAATTCATGACGTGACAGGGGTCCAACCCGTGTCACCCTCTTATTTTTTTTTTTCCGGAATAGATTTCATTACATGACACGGGTTCACCGTCTTCTTTGTTTTTTTTTTCCCGGATAGAATTCATGATGTGACACGGGTTGGACCCGTGTCACCCTCTTCTTTTTCCTTTTTTTTTCCGGATAGAATTCATGACGTGACAGGGGTCCAACCCGTGTCACCCTCTTCTTCTTTTTTTTTTTTCCGGATAGAATTCATGACATGACACGGGTCCAACCCTTGTCACCCTCTTCTTTTTTTTTCCGGATAAAATTCATGACGTGACACGGGTCGGGTCCAACTCGTGTAACCCTTTTTTTTTTTTTTTCCGGAATAGAATTCATGACGTGACACGGGTTCAACCCGTGTCACTCTTTTTTTTTTTCCGTAATAGATTTCATGACGTGACACGGGTTCAACCCGTGTCACCCTCTCTTTTTTTGTTGCGGAGTAGAATTCATGACAGAACCCGGGTCACCATCTTTTTTTTTTTCCGGATATAATTCATGACGTGACACGGGTTGGTACCCTCTTCATTTTTTTTTCCGGAATACATTTCATTACGTGACACGGGTTCAACCCGTGTCACCCTCTTTTTTTTTTTTTTCCGGAATAGAATACATGACGTCACACAGGTTTACCCGCGTCACCCTTTTCGTTTTCTTTTCCGGCATAGAATTCATGACGTGACATGGGGTAACCCGTGTCACCCTCTTTTGTTTTTCCGGAATAGATTTCATTACGTGACACGGGTTCAACCCGTGTCACCCTCTATTTTTTTTTTTTCCGGATAGAATTCATGACGTGACACGGATCCAACCAGTGTCACCCTCTTCTCTTTTTTTTGTCCAGAATAGATTTCATTACGTGACACGGGTTGTTCAACCCGTGTCACCCTCTTCTTCTTTTTTTTTTTTTTCCGGACAGAATTCATGACGTGACACGGGCCCAACCCGAGTAACCTTTTTTTTTTTTTTTT
>JAXBDA010006191.1:0-21558 GCA_036023075.1 Gaultheria prostrata | reverse complement strand
ACTGTAAATATAAAGTTTTTGCGAAAACTGCTTGGATCAAGCCCTTCCCGGTATTGTTTTTTGAAGATTTCCCGCGTGGACCCTTGAAAACACCTTCTGAACACATTGGACGGATCGGATCGTCAAACAAATATTTGGATCATGGAGGTCCGGAAACGGGAATCCCGTTTTAGAAGCGGATCCTATATATATATATATATGGCATACCAGATATTGCTAAATGATAATATATTATATATATCGCATACCAGTAATTCGCAATTTTTATAGAGTTCATTACTGGTTTCGCTCAACCATAGCAAAACAAATGTGGGATGCCAAGTAGCATCCTCATGCTCTATCGCAAGTCACAACGACTGGGTGTTTCAAATATCTCATAGAGCTAAGCTGGTGCCAATAAAATATATGTTGGTTCCAAAATTACTTGAGGTGCGTGCGTAAATTGATCAGGACATTCGCTTATTAACAGAAAAAGTTCAGGAGTACCCACCAATCTAATATTGTCGAGGTCTAATATTGTCAAGGTCTAATATTAAGGTAATGACAAGATTACAAGGGTTCTAGCTAAGGATTATTGTAGTTCACGTCCCAAAAAAGGGATGCATAAGCTCAAGGGCAGAGCCAGGACATTAGTTTACCCTGGGCTAACCCAAAAATGTAGTAAACTATCATATATATATATATATAGGGGTCGGTTCTAGGGACACATATAAAAACAAAATTTGTTTCGGAGCCCACGCTAATAATCCGAGCCATTCAACTTGTTTAAAACATGTTTTTAAGGGTACCCGTAAAATTTAATGAATTCGAATATCGGTAAGTGCTCTCGATCCAAACCATTCCGAGAACACGAGTTCCTGTCAAGTTTTTTGAAAAACTATTTGGATCAAGCGCTTATCGATTTGGGTGTTTTGGGTTGGGTTATGTTTGGTTGGAGCAATTGTTGGGTTGAGCTATAAATAAATATGAATTTGACTAAAAACATTTGGAATTATGCTTTACCTATAAATTTTTCTTTTCTTGAGATGTCACCTGGGCTGGAGCCCAGCACAGCCTAGCTGTGGCTCTGCCCTTGCATAAGCTACATGTACGAATGGATGTGTTCACTAGAGAAGTAACACTAGAAAATATGTTCTTATTTTGTAATAGGTTAGTATATACAAACTACTCTCAAAAATCAATTAACAGCACGTAATGGCTCGTCGTGGCCGTTGGGCTCGCGATTCCTCGCTGTGGGAGTGGTCAACCGGACCACCAGCATGGTATTCCAGCGTCCAAGGTCCACCGTGACAATGAGGACTTGCACCAAATTGGTGTTTGTGCTCATGGACTTGCACAAATCACAAATGTCATTGGACAATGAGGACTCTCACGCCAGGAGCTTGCCGGCATTGGTATTTTTTGGATAGTAAGTTGTTCCTTGGATTGATCCGGTTGGCCTCCGTGGATGACCGCCTTTTACGGTGATTGAGTTTATATCCGTTCGTTATGAGAATTAAATGTTTCAGAACTGGCTATGTCCTCTCTACAGAATGTGGATAATCAGCATCTGTAGGCAATCACGTCTATTATTATTATGATTTGATTATCTAAGATTGTATTACGGTGTTTATTTCGATTTTTTTGCCCATATGCTTTTTTTTTTTAAAGGCAAAATTTATTAATCTTTGGAAACAAATTTACAAAGATTAAAGAGATCCAAATCAGGCATCATGGCGGAAGTGGAGAAAACCTTTGAAAAATGAAGCCACAACTGACAATCTCAAGCCGTCAGGACCCAAGAAGGGAAAACCAACCAAAACCTAATGCTGGCAAGGAGCCAACCAAAACCCCGAGCAAGAAAACACGCTCCAAAACCAAAACCCCAAACAAAACCCAACCAAAAAATGCCCAAAACAAAGCACCCCTAATGATAGAGATTAATTTGCTATAGAAAAACTGTTTATGATCTCATCATCGTCCCCCAAATAATCTTCATCCAAGATCTTGCTAATTGACCGAGCAGCCTCAGCCGCATTAAGATGAACCTTGTTGATACCATCAGAAGAAGCAGATAATGCAGCAGCAGCTATAGCAGATCTGAACACTACGCATTTTTTCTATTTTCGACGACCCTTCTTCTTAGATTTAGGGAATCCCATCTTTTCTTCAATCCTATTGGGCTTCCATTTTCCTTTTCCCATATTTTCCACAGCATCAGTTGGCCCCGCATCATTATTATTCAACACCTCCACTGAACCCAAACTAATGCATAGATTAATCCCCTCATGCTCACCCCCCTTAACGCTGCCCTTACCAACTCCAATAGCTGGCAAACAAATAGTTTCCTCCATCGTATTGTCCATTGGATGCACATCGCTATTGCTCCTAATCATGTCCAGATGCCTCGAAGCCGCATTATCTTCAAAAGAATCAAGTCCAGATGTCTTGTTAACCGTTGAGTCTAACATCGGCTCCCCAATCCTATTAACCTCACCAGCTTGATCAAATCCCAAATGAGAGCATGAATCCCCCTTTTCAACATCCACAAGATCATCAACATCCTTATCAGAGTTGCTTTCAGAATCCCCAAAAGACCTTGGACAAGAAACCACTTTATCAATACCATTTCCTTTGCAATAACAAGTAGCCTTCCTGAAATTATTAACAATAAAATGTTCCTCAAACACTCTAATAGGGAAAGTGTTACCATTGAATTCAAGCTCGATCATCTGATTAAAGGCTTCGAAAACATGGGTAAGGATTTTCACCCTACCGACCGAGAACGAAGAACCATTAGATGTTGCATCATTAAGAGTAATAACGTCACCCCATAATTTGCCAATGTTGAAGAAGGTATTGGCATTCCAAAGATTAATAGGCACTCCATAGCAACTAAGCCAGACCACTCTCTTGATGTCAACCTTGAAATCCAGACTCCATTGATTTACATCCACAAACCAATTCATCAACCAACATTTACCTGCTCCTTCCAACATTGATGACATATGCTCCACCGACTCAAAAGAAAGAAGAACCAGATTACCCCCCATATCCCTCAATTGAATGTTTGTTATCCTCTCTAAAATAAAAGCTTCCATTAGTGAGTCCAAATCCCTCATAGCAGAAAGTCTACCAACAGCACTTCTACTTAACCATGCATGTTCTCCATCAAATGCCTGAACCCTAGAGGACTGTCTCTGAATTCTACCAGAAACAACATCAGCATACGAAGAGCCCGAACCCTTCTCCAACGCAGTCCTAGCTCCAATTCTAGAAGGCAAACAGCTGGCCAAAAGGGGTTTTATAGCACCATCACCTTGAATATAGCGAACACCATGTCTGTTACTAGGCAGTCCATGTTTGTTGAAAGCAGCATGCTTAACAAAAATAGGATTTTCCATCAGACAGAAACCATATTCTTCTCCCATCCATATCCAAACCTTTTTTGCCCATGTGCTTGACTGTCATGTACTTGTAATTCGATCTTCGAATCTTTTCAATGATGATTGTAGTGACTTGTTTCACAAAAAAAAAATACACCAATTCAATTCGGACCAGTTCATTATTAATCGCCTTCAATGTATAATGCGTATTAAACATGGCCTTATAGTGCTTCGTAAATATTTCTATCATCTGCTGCATATGAGGACCAAAATGAATGATCAACGAAATCATTGCTTTTCTACATAGCCCAGTTTCCCACTTGATTTTATCAAGTGAGGAAGAAAGTTTGATAAAATCTTATATTGGGCGAGTGGATCGACTACATAAATAGTAAGAAAGGGAGTGAGTTTCAAGATAATAGTACTATGTTACGAAGCAATTCGGGACCAATTTATATGGACCAAAGTGAGGAAGAAAGTTAGATTTTAGTAAAACTTTCTTCCTCACTTGATAAAATCAATGGTTGATTTTATCAAATCTTGATAAAATCAAGATTTTAAACTGGGTATTTGTATTGAAAGAGACATATTTTATCGCCATGCCAATGAGATAATTATGAATTTACCTTATTTACGACTTCTTAACGAAGTTAAAAAAATTCAAGTGATAATGTGATATATTAAATACCCTAAGCCGGGATGGCTAATAGTGAAATTTTGACAATCAGATCACCCAGTGACTAAAATTATATTCCCTCCGTCCCTTTTATAGTGTGGACATTTTCATTTTGGGATGTCTCTTAATAAGTGTGTATTTTAAAAAGTCAATGGATAAAAGTTGTACAATTATCATTTTGCTCTTTTGAAAAATTAGTGGGTAAATAGTTAATGGGTAAAAATAGAAGATAATTTTGGATAGTAGAGGTAAAAGGTGACGTGGAAAGTGTAAAGTGGAGGTAAAGTTGATGTGAATGGTATAATGATAATATTTTTTTAATAAATTGAATTTACGAAGATCCACATTTAAAAAGGAACAGAGGGAGTATATATGACTATATGCCTAAATCAAAATCATTGATCCTAGTCCTAGGGCACAAAATGCACCAATGCCTACCAACAAAGAACTTCGAATCATCCATGCAATGGTGAAAAAGGGAGCGGGGGCATGTAGTGAGTGAATCTCAATCGTTATAAATGTTTTGGACGGTTCGGATCGTAAATAAACTATTCGCGCAAACAATTTATTTACGATTCGGACCGTCCAAGAATGGACCGCCGAGATTTTCACTACAACGCTATAGTGAGTTGCTCACTACAAGATCCCGGTCCCATGAAAAAGGCACTGAAAAAATAAAAATGGTGGTGAAAGAAAAAAAAACATTTAGCGAGTGGATCGACTACATAAATAGTAAGAAAGGGAGTGAGTTCCAAGATAATAGTACTATGTTACGAAGCAATTCAGGACCAATTTATATGGACCAAAGTGAGGAAGAAAGTTAGATTTTAGTAAACTTTTCCTTGATTTTATCAAATCTTATCAAGTGGGAAACTGGGTATTTGTATTGAAAGAGGCATATTTTATTGCCATGAAAATTAGATAATTATGAATTTACCTTATTTACAACTTCTTAACGAAGTTAAAAAAATTCAAGTGATATATTAAATACCCTAAGCCCGGATGGCTAATAGTGAAATTTTGACAATCAGATCACCCAGTGACTAAAATTATACTCCCTCCGTCCCTTTTATAGTGTAGATATTTTCATTTTGGGATGTCTCTTAATAAATGTGTATTTTAAAAAGTCAACGGATAAAAGTTGTACAATTATCATTTTGCCCTTTTGAAAAACTAGTGGGTAAATAGTTAATGGGTAAAAATGAAAAATAATTTTGGATAGTTGAGATAAAAGGTGACGTGGAAAATGTAAGGTGGAGGTAAAGTTGATGTGAAAATGTGTAATGATAATATGTTTTTAATAAGTTGAATTTATAAAGTAATACACTTGAAAAAAAACAGAGGGAGTATAGGACTATATGCCTAAATCAAAATCATCAATCCTAGTCCTAGCCCTAGGGCACAAAATGCACCAATGCCAACTAACAAAGAACTTCGAATCATTCATGCAATGGTGAAGAAGGGAGCGAGGGCCCAGTAGTGAGTGAATTTCAATTGTTACAAATGTTTTGGACGGTCCGGATCGTAATAAACTGTTCGCGTGAATAGTTTATTTACGATCCGCGAACAGTTTATTTACGATCCGGACCATCCAAAACAAGAATAGACGGCCGAAATTCTCACTACAACCTATAGTGATTTGCTCGCTACAGGGTCCCGGACACGTGGGAAAGGCACTAAAAAAATAAAAATGGTGGTGAAAAGGAAAAAAAAAAAACATTTAGGAGAAAATAGCTGCTCCACACGTGCCCACGACGTGATCAATTCCCGGCCCTTTTCTGATCGGAAGGGTAGGGCTTCAGTTGCCGCCTCCCGTACGGCAATCGGCGCGGAAACAATTGCAGAGAGAGAGAGAGAGAGAAGGGTCGGGAAGAAGGCAAAGAGATGAGGAAGAGGAAGAATGCGAAGTAAAGCAGGGAGGACATAGACGACTTACTTCATGAAGTTGTTTTTTCTAGTGGAAAATTGCGAAAGGTATTACTCATTTAATCGTCTCCCAAGCTCTACCATTTGTTGCTTTTGTTTGTTTCTAAGAATGGAGTACATGATTCATGTTGCCAAAGGTAAGGCTTGTTGCCTCTGTTCTGTTTAACACTTTTTTTCTGGTACAAAAAATGAGACTTATGGGGTCATGGTTAAGCATACACCTAGGACTAGGAGAATTAATTACAAAAATAAAAAAATAAAAAACACCATAGGAGAGATATGCCAGTCCAAGCAGACCAATCTGATTTCTGCAAATTCATCAAGGAGCTAATTTGGACTCTCACGTGCCCAGTAATCCAAGTTTTTATTCGCATCTTGGAGATATCCAGCGAAGAGATTCTTTGTTAGCTGAATAGGAGAAATTCGGGCCACATATCTCCTCCTTGCACTTTAGCCAACACATAATTTTATGAGGCTTTCTTTTCTCCTTGTGAAGTGCAAATCCAAATTCTGTGGGAGATATTGTGGCCTTTAGTACTGGGTTAAGTAGTTCTCTCACAAAGTTATTTAGAATGGCAAAATTATTTTTTGGTAAATGGTGCTTGGTCTTGTTGCAGGCTTTTGCTCTTGTTTGGTTTATATTATCAGTGCCTTCTTTCTGTTCTTTGTTTTTTTCTCTATTTCCTTGGCGGGCTAGAGAATATAACCCTAATATATGCTCTTTTATTTTCTTTGGATGAAGTTATATATCTTTCACTCAAAAAAAAAAAATGCTAAACTAGGAAATATTAGATTTCACCATAAAGATATGCGTGATCGTTATTTTATCCTCCAGTATTCTGATATTCTCTTTCCTTTTTGCTTCTTCACTTATGTGCTTCCACGGGGAAAGAAAATGAAGAAAGAACAACATTGTTGCCTGCCGGAGATTTTCAAGTATGAGTAATAACTGTCCAGAGCCTTCTCAGAACTGCAATAAGGGGGTTTTTGCTAAATGCTCATGAGCAAGATACAAGTTTATTGAATAAAGGACTTTCCAAATGAAAATACATTTATTTGTAATGTCAAGAAGACAAAATACGATGCTTCCACATGAATTGTACAACCTAAACACATCTCCTCGCATATAACAACACAAGTCTGGTCCAGACATTTTCCAAAAATAGAAAATAGGCATATCTCCAAGACTTAATGGAAAATATCATAACGGAAACACACAAAAAACCCATGCCGAATCCTAAAGCCATGCACAAATAAAACCAATCAACTTCAGAGTCACCACCTTCACTCTCTCCTTCGTTCCCTTGAGAGGGTGTTTCTTCACCGATGCTGCAATTGTCTGCGAGTGGAAGTCCACAAAGCTTGTTGCCAATAAAGCTTGAAGCATCGAAGCTCTGGAGCTGGGTACTCAATGGAATTGTCCCTGACAAGTTATTATATGACAGATTCAAGTAACTCAAAAAAGTCATACATGACATGGTTAGCGGGATTTCACCATATAGCTGGTTTCTGGATAAATCAAGGGATCCCAGCCACCCCATGTTTCCTATCTTGTTTGGAATTACGCCACTCAAATGATTTCCAGACAGATTCAATGAAATCAATCCTAGGAGACTTGTTATTTCCTCGGGGATATTTCCAGATATATTGTTGTTTGAAAGGTCCATGATGGCCACAAGAGCGAGAATCTTGTCATATTGATATGACCCTCCTTTCATCACCAAAATTGCTTTCTCTAAGAAACCTTCAATATAACCACGAGCTCCATCTCCGAAGTTAATAGGATCACTGGTGTTCAATTTGACTGCCATAGATGTCAAATTGTTAATACACCTTGGTATTGCTCCAGACAAATTGTTGTTTGCAAGATCCAAGACATGGAGGGAGGAAAGCAGACAAAGTTCCGGAGGTACTACGCCTTCTAACTTATTTCCACGAAGGCTGAGAATCCTCAAAGATGAAAGCCTTTCCCCTACCCACTTGTGTATGCTCCCATTAAACTCATTCTCACTCAAATCGACCACCTCTAAATCATAGCAGTTTTGCAGGGCTGAAGGAATTCCTCCCGATAGATGGTTGTTACGCAAGTGTAACGATTGCAGAGAGCTTAAAAGCCCCATGGAGCTTGGGATAGTCCCAGTTAGATTGTTGTTTCCCAGTTCTATGACTTTCAGTGATTCCCAACCTGTCCAACAATCAGGGATTTCTCCTGATAGAAGGTTGTCTCCCAAAGGAAGAACGATCAGTCTTGGTGCTTCCTTCCAATCATATAGGAAGTGGGAGATAGCCCCAGAAAATAAATTCTCAGAAAGATCCAGCTCCCACAAGTTGGAAGAGAAAAGGGGTAATGAACCGCTAAATTTGTTGGAATTTAAGTACATTCTGCTAAAAGGTCCCAACGCATCAAGATATGGAAGCTCACCATGGATTTGGTTGTTGGACAGATTTCGAGAAGCAGCCGATGAGGATGTATTCCAAAACCATGTTGGAATCTCATCAGATATTCCAGTGCGGGACAGGTCAAGGGACTCGAGGGCCTTCTGTGATTGGAGCCACATGGGAAACTTTGGGCCCAAATGCCAGTTTGCAAGAGCTAGAAATCGAAGTTGAAATGGAGGATTCCAATCAGGACTCACTTTTAAAGTCAACTGGTTTTGGGAGGCATATATGCTATCTAGATTTCTGAGGTTAGTGAAATGAACTTCAGACACAATGCCTTCCAACAAATTATCCGACACATCAAGGTTCTGTAAGTTCGAAAGCTGTCCAAGACTTTCCGGAAGAGTTCCATTCAACTGATTTTTGGCCAATGATATTGAAGTTATGGATGCCAATCTTCCTAGAGTGACTGGAATGGGACCAGAAAGAGAATTATTCCGCAGATCAAGCTGTCGGAGACTTCCAAACTGTCCAAGTTGATTAGGTAATTGACCAGAAAGTTGATTGTTATACAAGAACATCGACTCCAGAGCATATTCTGCACATTTAGATGAAACTGTAAACAGTTCTCCACTAAATTTGTTATCAGACATATCAAGAAACCTCAAGTTGCAAAGATTTCCCAACCACCTCGGTAGCCTTCCCTCGAATTCATTATATCTTAGGTTTAGGCTATTGACATAAACAAGGTCTCCAATGGCATCTGGGAGCGTTCCTACAAGTTTATTAGCTGATACATCAATGGTTTTGACAGAAGCCAGGTTTCCAATGGAACTTGGTAGCTTTCCATCAAGGTTATTGTATGATAGGAGCAGGCTTATGGCAGAAGTTAGGTTTCCAATCTCATTAGATATTCCGCCTTCCAGACCATTGGAGGTTAGGTCGAGGAACTCAAGACGATGAAAGCTATACATCCAACTTGGTATGGAACAGTTGAGATCATTCCAGGATAGATCAAAATACCTCAAGCTGGTCATGTTCGGGACCACCGAAGGGAATGGACATTGAAATGCACTCGAACTTAGTTCAAGAGAAACAAGTCCACTAAGACTAAAGATCCAACTTGGTATCATAGAGTGGAAAGAGTTGTGGGAAAGATCTAAGACAGCAAGAGATGTGAAATTAACCCTGACTTGTTGAGGAATGTGATCGAGGTTACAATCAGACAAGTCTAACTCTACCAAGGAAGGGAGCTTGTTAATTACCTGTAACCAGTCGGGTGCCGTTGTAAAGTTCCCTCCGCTTAGGTCAAGGACTTCCAAATGGGGAAGTCCAAGTACCCATTGAAGGTTCCCAACATCCAATCCACCATTAGTACTTCCAAGACTTAGAAATCGCATGCTCGAGAGCTTTCCAAGTTGATGGGGAATGGTACCAACAAATCCTGCATTGGACAAGTTAAGGTATTGCAGATTTGCCAGGGATCCAATGAAGGGAGGGACTGGGATTTCTACAAAGTTATTTCCACTTAGATCCAGGTGATTGAGGTGCTTTAAATTTACCAAAGAGGAATTGATTTCACCTCCCAACGAATCAGAATAGGAGGAAGGATTTTGAAGGTGGAGCGCGAGCACATGCCCAGTTACGTTGTCACAAACAACTCCTGCCCAGTTACAGCAATCATCCTCCACCCCCCAAGATGAGAGTCGGTTCGAAGGATCGCTAAGACCTTGTTTGAAGCTTAAAAGAGCTCTTTTCTCCCCCTCAATGCAGACCGTATTCGGGTTTCCATAGCAGAAGCCAAAATCAATGGCTGCTATGGTGAGAAAGGCAAGGAAAACAATTTCAGCAGTTTGTATAGATGTTGCGTTCATGGTGATGCAACCCTTAACCTGCTCGAAATTCACTTTTCTTCTCTCCACACTTGCATTAATTTCTAGGAAATCTCTTGGGTAATATTTTCCAGGAAATCTCTTGGGTTATTTGAGTCACCAGAGGACACACTCCCACTTCTATTTTCCAAAGTTTGTTTTATGATTTTAATGTCCTACGGGCTTCAAATTTGAAGGTGATGTCGCTATACCAAATCTGCCCCAAATTTGATTTGGACGCATATTACATTGGATTCGTAGTACCCAGTTGTAGAGTGCAATTTTCTGAGTTTCTCCACTCTTTTTTGCAGGTACATAGGTCATAGAGCTGATAAAACTCTGAATTGCTGTGGATAAAAGCGGGAAATGCTAATAAAGGTTCCTTAATCGGGCTTGGACACCATATCTCGCATAGAATCTCCGTAAACATGGCACAAATTGATTCCGCATATCGAGGTCGGAATGAGATCAGGTGTTTTCACTTTCCCATATTCTGTTTCTTTTTTAGATATTTGGTTAATTTTCTTTCTTCAAAATGTCTGTCTGTCTTTCTTTTCTTTTCTTTTCTTTTCTTTTTTGGGTGCTTCTACAATCGACATAATACATATTCTAATTCTAAAATACTCTTTCATACCGGACTCACAGTTATCAAAGACTTGGAGTATTTTCTTTGCCGTGTTCTTTGGTTCAGAGGCGAGTCTTCAAGTCTTGGTTGGTGTTGACAATGGCCATAACATTGCTTGGTTTGTTTACTTGACCATTTCGTTTGGGTAGTAGGATGTTTTCCAAGTTGTTGCGCATATCGATTAATTTTGGAGACTAATCCCGTGGTTCAGTGGCAAAGATCCAATTAAAGCGGAGGCAAAGTCTCATATGGATTGGCCTCATAGGAGTCTATAGCATCTAGAAGGTTTCAATTCTGAGACTATAATGAAGCAAATTCCTAAGTCGAAGGTCTTCAGTCTCTTAACCACTAGGTCAGTCCCTTGGATTTATGCAAACATTAACTCATGTCACTTTTACTTGTTCTCAGTGGCGGAGCCACATGGAGACCAGT
Source organism: Gaultheria prostrata (assembly GCA_036023075.1). Lineage (NCBI taxonomy): Eukaryota > Viridiplantae > Streptophyta > Magnoliopsida > Ericales > Ericaceae > Gaultheria > Gaultheria prostrata. The sequence goes on along the minus strand of JAXBDA010006191.1, from coordinate 10,284 downwards.
GTGGGCACAAGCCCACACTGGATTTTTGAGGATTTTTTTTTTTTTTTTTTGCATTTTGTAAGAAAATATAAATTGGTATATCACTTTTTTTTATACTTACAAAAAATTTAATTAGTGCTCTTGGGGAGTCATTACTTGGTATTAGAATGTAGTTCTCCTACGCATATTTATGTCGGATTCAAGACTAAATATATGAGTTTGACATAAATATGTGATGAAAGCCAATAAAAAAAAAGTGATGGAGAAGAGAGTTAGGGCATCACATGGCGATGCCCCAGAGCCACTGAATAACTAATTACTCACAAACAAATCTCAATTCACTGAATTTATACTCAAAACTACATGTATACGGTTTCTACTGATTCGAACCCCTGACCTCCCCCTTGAAAGCCAACAAGTACAATCAAATAGGCAAAGAGGCACATATGTCCATAATATGTAAGTCAAGCGAGACTCATTTCAAATGAAAATTAAGACATTTCAAAAATTCTTTAAGAAGAGTTTTTTTTTTTACAACAAAAGTACTGACTTTCATGAATTGTGCCCTCATTGACCCAATTTTCTGGCTCCGCCACTGCTTGTTCTAATTGCGACTTCAACAATCTATAGTACATCTATATATGCATGTGTGTTTATTACATAAGTTGTCTTTAGGGCTGCTAAACGAACCAAACAGAGCTTGACCTCGACCTCGACTTTTGGCCATGGGCGGACCTATGTCGAGGCAAGGGGGGTCACCTGACCCCGCTGGATTAAAATTCTCCACATATACGTACATATATTTTTTAATATTTTGGTAATTTTGCCCCAAGACCTATACTCTATTCTCTAGATCTTGCCCCAAGAAACATGAAATATTTATAACCTTGCCCAAATAGTTCACCGAATCTCCCATGATCTTTTTCTTTGTTTTTTTTTTTTATGGTTCCATCATTTTCACAGTCTCTCCCTCACATGTGAATAAACGGAGCACAGTTATAACATCATATAATTTTCTTTTTTGTTCTATCTCTTTTGGTTTAGTATTCTAATGTATTCCCTCCATCCCATTTTGATAGTCCCTTATGCAAACAAGTATAATTTTCAGATAAAATAATAAAGTACTTCCGTTCATAATTTAAAAAAAAAAAGTTCTCACCAAATTAAAGAACTAATCGAGATCTTTAATTTGGTACGAAAAACTAGAATAATCATGCTAGAAAATTAAAATACTTTAATTTTTATCCGAAAATTGAACCTACATTAGTAGGGGACCATCAAAATGGGACAAAGGAAGTATATGTTGTTTATTCCTAACCCCGCAGATGATAAATCCTGCGTTTGCCCCTTCTTTTAGCTCTTTCAAGCTTGTTCAAAAAAAAAAAACTCCATAAGCCAAGCTCAATCAATTACTTCTGATTATTTGTTTATAAATTCAAACCAAGATTGATCATGCGGGTGTTTAGCTGGAGAGGCTTGTGAACGAGGGGTCATTTTTCTTTTCTATTTTTAAACCAGAAACATATTGCGTTAATAATAAAACGGATTAAAACTGAATTATAACTAAAAATAAACCAAAATACAACAACACAAAAAAAAAAAAAAAAAGTACTCCCTCCATCCATTTTTAAGTGTGTTACCTGGAAATTCCAATTATTTTTTACTCACATCAACTTTTCATTACTTATCATTATCAATATAATAATACCCACTAACTTTTTAAAAAGAAATCTACTTTTAAGGGCAAAATAGGAAATGTACCCACTAACTTTTCAAAACACACACTTATTAAGGGACAACCCAAAATGGAAATGTACACACTATAAAAAAAGGGACGGAGGGAGTACAAAGGAAGAAAGGAAAGAGAAAAAAAAATAGCGCCGGTGTGGGACCCATCGATCGGCTCAGGGAGATGGGTTGAGTCGTGGAGAGTCAATGGATATCTAGAGGGGTAAACTTGTTTTCACTGCTAGATTGTCAGAATCTTTTAAAGACGCCTTCACTGCTGCCGCCAAAAGGCTCAAAAACCCATCACCAAACAGACCGGGTTCAAGAGCCAAAACTCAGATCTAGTTCTCCAGATCTGAGCCTCTGTAGTCCAAAAATAATGGAGGAGTGGGACATCTTCTCACCAGATGGAGAGAGTCTCAACCAGCTTACAACCATAAATATAGGAGGGGAGGAGGGGAGGATGGGAGAAGAAAATGGGGAGTAAAAGGAGTGAAATGGCTGCCGGGGGGAAGGGAAAAAACAGAGAGGGAGGCAGCTGAGGTAAAAGAGAAAAAGGGGAAAGATATTTCTCTTTCTATCCTACATAGAGAAGCACTATAGAAAACTCCTGCACAGCTTTTTCAGGGGTCTTTCTTAAATACTGTGTTGTAAAGATAGAGAATAAGGATGAGTCTACACAATTATACTTTCGGAATTTTTGCGAATTAGAATATGAGTGTGTGACAATGGCAAAAACTCAGCCTAAATTTACAAAAGATATGAGATCACCTTCCATTTTGATATTTTAACCTAGTTTGTATTTCTTTCTCATGCATTTGTATGTTTTCTCTCTCTTGTCTCTTGCATTTGTAACTATTGGGAAACTTCTTCAATGAAATGGATGGAAATTTTGTGCAGGGTACAAAAAAATTCTCTCTAGCTTGTCATTTTCGAACTTCACGAGCTTTAAGGCTTGAAAGCTTGAAATTTCACTAGTTTCAACTTGGGCTGGAAAGCTTGAGATTGAATGACAAATTCCACTAGCCGAGCCAAGCTTATCACGAACACAGAACTTCAAATGTGAGCCAACTTTTGAACAATAGTCTCAAATAATTCTCAAGCTTGAGCCAAGCTTAAAGACATGTAATAAGGAGTTAAGCCATGCCTGAACAATATTGAGTTTGACTTGTTTGGCTCGATTAACTCCCTTAATTAGTGGTGCCTACAGCAGTGGAATGGTGGTGGTGGTGGTGGTGGTGCCAGTGGCGGTGGTGGTGGTAATAGTAGTGATATTAGAGTGGTGGTAGCACTGAAAACATGGTGGTACCAGTGCAATGGTGGTGGTGGTGGTGGTGGTGGTAGGGGGAGGGGGGTGGTGGCGAAGAAAGATAGAAGTACTGAGGCTGAGTTCACACAATTGTCCAAATCGTCTAGATGGTATTTTTGAATTTCTCGTTTATTAAAAGCTTTGCTTTTAGCACCCCCAACTTCTATTTGCTAAAAGTACCAAGGCGATTTTAGCAACTTACTTTTAGCAAAAGGAGTATGCAAGAGAAAATTGGCATCAAGGTGATTTTAGCAACTTGTTTTTAGCAAAAAGAGTATGTGAGAGAAAATTGGCTTTTAGCTTATGGGAAACAAAAGTGATTTTAACAGCGAAGCTAAACTCAACTTTTATGGGTAATTCCATTTAGCAAATGAGAAACACTCCGTGAAGACAACATATTGTCTAACTGGTACTTTATGAAGGGGTAGTTTGACGGTTAAAAATACCAAAAATATCATTTAGACGAAAAATAGCAACATTGACATTTTTACCAGAAATAACTTTTATTTTGATGCTTCCGTACGTAAAGACAGTATGTATGGAGAAAGACACTTCCATAAAGGTGCTTCCCTCTGCCACCACCACCACCACCATTGCATCACTACCACTACATTTCCACCCCCGGGCGGAGGGAGAGGTGGTTAAGCGGGGTCACCTCACCCCACTGAGGTGACAAATTTTCATAAGATAGGTGTAATATTTGTAGAATTTTGTATTTTTGCCCCTTGTAAATGATACTACTATTTTTTTGCCCCAATTACTTGCCCTCCTTACCACACAAAATCATTTTTGCTGTACACCAAATCTTTTTTGTTCAAACTCTCTGACTCTCTTCACCACTACTTGTCCTCCTCACCACACCAAATTATTTTTGTGTACATTGAGAGGGAGATTTTTTATAGTATCACAAATAAGATATTATGCTACGTTTCAAATTATGAAAAATCGTCAGGTCTCATTTGTAAACGCTGTTATAGGTTTTAAATAGATATATGCTTAGTTACTTTTTGTTGGGATTCAAGTGTAGCTTTTTGTGGTTGATTGTAGACATGGTCAGGGACGGATCCAAAGAGGGGTCACGTGCCCGCGCTTACCCCCGCTCAAAACTAAAAAAAATAATAATGCTTAAATATATTTAGCATAATTATGTAATAGAATGCTATATTTAGTATACACACTCATATATATCTCAAAAATAAAAATGTAGAGTTAATTTTGTGCTTCAACTTTCGTTGGCTGGATAATGTATAATTATTGGTCTACAAATTGTTTGTTTATTTGAAGATTTATCTTTTGATTTTCTTTATTTTTAACCGTTGTGGGGAAATATTTTTAAAAATGCATCAATAAAACCCCCTCGACCTTTCTAAAGACTTGTCAATGTCAAGATAAACCATACTCTAAAAGTTTTGTCTAACATTGTGTGCTCATTTTTTGAATTTTTTTATAAAAAGTATGCATTATAAACTTATAATCCATAACGAATGTCTTAATTTAGCAAGATCATTGACTAAAATAAAATTCCACGATTATAACTAATAAGGTGCCCCCACTGGGGTGAATTCCTTGATTCGTCCCTGGACGCGGTTATAGGTTTTATGTCTAATTAGCTACTTTTTATTTGGCATTTCAGGGTATCTTTTGGGAGATCAATTGTAAATGAAATTATATGTTGTTATTAAATATCTACTTTAACTCCTTTCTATTTCGTATTTAAGTGTTTTTTTCCTATTATTATGCTTTAAGAATTTGACCCCACAGACATTTTGTTCTGGCTCCGCCCCTGTCTCCACCGCTACCACTACTATTACCATCACTCCATTCCTACTATCATTACCACCATTCCACTGCGGCACTGCCGCAGGCACCAGGGCGGTCGTAGGGGGTGTAAGAGGGAGTCCGGGCCCCTACACACCCCCCAATTATTGCATTAATTCTAGTATATTTTTTTATTTTTCTTATAAAAGTTATGAAGAATGGCGCCTGTTTACACCATATTTTATTGCCTTATCAATATCGATAAAAGGACACATGGCATATTCTTACGTATTTGGAAGTTAAAGAGGAGTTATTTCCTAAAGCTTGAAGAAGAAGATAGGAAGACACTTGGCACCACCCTATTAACTTGAAAATTATTGGGACACATGACTTCTCCTATGCATTTGGAAGTTAAGAAGACACATGGCGTTGTCCAACGCATTTGAAAGTTGAAGAGGACAAGTGGAAGCAATAGATTGAAAGAGTGCAAGAGACGGAAAAGAAGCATATAAATATCAATTGTCTACAACAATTCAAAGGATATATCCACGATCAACCGCCACTTTGGCATATCTTTTTCTCTTTTATTTACTTTCATGTACTTTACTGCACTTTCTAGGAGTAGGAGTAATGTAATTCACTTATCGTTTGTAACTTCGAGTTTGATCGATTTGTAACCCTTTGTTGGAGTCTTCTGTTCAATAGTTTGAATTAATATTCTGTTTGGTCGAGAAGAAAGTAGGCAATAGGTAATACCGATGTCTTAGGTTTTTCTGCTACTTTAGTTTGTTTTAAGATTCTTTTTTGTTTGAGTGGTCAAGAAATTTGACAATGGAGTACTCGGAAGTTCAGATTAGGAACGTTTGGATAAGAAATTTCGGGATCGAGATGGCGAGGATTGACAGTATGTTGGAAAAGTACAATATGATCGCTTTTGATACCGAATTTCCTGGTTTTCTACGCAACACCCCACGGTATGCATCCGAAGATGCTCGATACACAGATTTGAAGTTCAATGTGGACAGGCTCAAACTGATCCAGTTAGGTCTCACACTGTTTGATGATGAGGGTAGTGTTGGAGGATCGTGGCAGGTCAATTTCAGCGATTTTGACATCACCAAGGACTTGCAAGTACAAGCTTCGATTCGACTACTTAGAAGTAACGACATTAATTTCGGAAGGAACCGATCCGAAGGGGTTCATACCAGTGTCTTTCAAACTCGGTTGAAGATGATCTTGGCGAAACACAGAGAAGTCAAGTGGGTTACCTTCCATGGTTTGTATGATGTGGGATATTTCTTGAGGGTGCTAACTCAGACAGATACGCCGGGTTCTGTAATAGAGTTTGTTGAGAAAGCGGGTGAGGTTTTGGGTCGTGTTTTCGATGTCAAGTTTATGGCTAAATTCTGCGAGGGTTTAATGGACGGTCAACTTGGGCTGGAAAAGTTGTCTAAAATCTTGATGGTGGAGCGAGTGGGAGAGGCTCACCAGGCTGGTTCAGATAGTTTGTTGACTGCTCGTGTTTTTTCGAAGATGGTTAAGGTTTATGGGTTGGTAAAGGAAGCTTATGAAGGTCTTTTGTTTGGGATCAGTGCCAAGATAGAGGAGAAGGTTCGTGTACTCGTCTTTTTCGATTCGCCACAGTACTATTACCCGTGTTTCCCATCGCAATATGCAGTACTACCTATGGGACATGGAGCATCACAAGTCAATCCTTGGTATCATCATCAGTCTGCGAGGGTGTTTTCACGGCCACCGTTCTTGCAAGTATTACCTGCTGTTATGTGATTCCCTTTCGCATCGAGTTAGTCTTGGGACGTGTCTTAATATCTACTTGTAAATAACGTAGGTCAGTTGGATGTTTCTTTTTCTCGAGGTCAGAATGAGATCGGGTTTTCACGTTCCCACAATTCTGTTTTTTCATTTTTGGTGAATTTTCTTTGTTCAAAATTTCACTTTTTTTTCAGTAACATGGAAAAAAGCTCGACTGAAAGCTATTTTTAAATCGTTAAAGAAGAAAGAAGAAAGAAACAAATTTTGAGTTTTCAAACTATTGTGTTCTTCGATTATGATTTCAGCAATCTATATGCATCATACATATAGACTGGATATGGACTGCATTTGGTGCCCTCAGTTGCACATAAGCAGAACTATAACCCACTAATAGTCATTTTGTATGCAGTGTTCTTTGGTTCAGAGGTGCGTCCCCAAATCTTCGTTGGTCTTGACAATGCCCATAGCATTGCTTGTTTTTAGTCTCGTATGGATTGGTCTCACAAAAGTTGATAGCACCTAAAAAGTTTCAAACTTGAGACTAGAAAGAAATAAATTCCAATGTCCAAGGTGTTTTGAGTTTCTTAACCACCAGGTCAATCCATTGAGCTCTAGACTAGAAAGAAACAAATTCCAGCTCCGGATTCACCTCTCTTTTTTTTCGTCAGGAAGAGTTTTTGATCCAGAATTGAACATCAACCTTACTTTTTGACACCAGAAAAGAGAGACTGGCATGGCAATGCATGTCTCTAAGCACCAATCAAGTGCTAAGTTTGCAATGCAATTTGCAGTCCTACTAAAAATTGGTGCCCAAAAGATGCACTTCGACTCTTATTTTTGCAAAATTGTAATCACTCAAACTCAAACCGTATCGTTCCAGTGAATCCATCACAGAGGAACAAAAAGCATTTGGCCAAAAACTTTTCTCAATGCTTACCCCATCATATTTCGCAGAATTCTTATCCATAACCAAAGGAATTTCTGTCAAATGACTTGACAAATTTTTTGACAGAATAGAGAGAGCACTACTGGAGTTTGACACCCCAGGTAGTTCTTGAACTGTTGAAGCTGAAAAAGTATAACCACTTTGTGAAGAAAAAATTCTGGGAGAATATTGTTTTCTCGAGCCATTCGGATGGAAAATGAGTTTTAAATTTGACTCCTCTTCTACTTTGACATGGCTGCGCTGGTTACCTCGGACCTTTTCTTGTGGAGTGATAACTCCACTAGGAAGCATGTCCGGGAAAATGAATGATGATCCTTTTGGTAGAGAGAAGTCCATAGGAACCTCTCCTCTGTCCAAAAACAAAGTTTTCTTAATAAAAAGTGAGATTTTTTGTTCACCTAAAAACAAATCAGTACCTATAAAGCAACATGGAAAAAGAATTTGGGCGCAAGGGGAGCAGACAACTTGAAGAAATGAATAAAAGGAGTAAGGGGTTAAGAAGGGATTTTCAATCCTGAATAGCAAAGAAGAGGAGCTACCTTCAAAGTACTTAACCAACATGTGCTGTTTACCAGAGAGAAAATATACTAAATACTATAACACATTCAATCTCAACGGTTTCCACCAGCAAATGCATACTCTTTTAGCTTGTGTAGGTAGGACTCCAGGCGCGCAACTTCTTTCCCCAAGTGCTTGCTAGGGTTCAATCCAATGGCTGCAACCTATGGCCATCAAAAGGCACAGCTTCACATCATAATCCACTAGCTATGGAAAACACATACAAGATATTGCATGGCAATGGAAACTCTATTTGTTTGTGTGCAGGCAGAATGACAATCTCACACACACTCAAGCAACATTGGATGAATAAGTAAGCTTGAATCTGTTCAGTATATCTTCCATGCAAATACTGCATGTCCTTTAGATTGTATTGGCAGTACACCATGCCCCTAAACGTTCCACTCAGATGCATACATGTTTTGGCAAAACACAATGGAGTTAAGACTTTTCCTATAAAGAGAAGATTGGGAAAGAAGAACCCATAACAGCAACCCTAAATATTCACAAACAGGTTACTACATCAACTTCATTGTTTAGAAGATCTGCATCTAATACGTATATAGAAATGCCAGGAAGACTGGTACCAAACACAGATATGCGCACATGTAGACAGTGATGTCAGATCCAAAATAACATTTGATATTAACTTAATAATTTAATCTTCCCACCGCTCTCTCAATAATTAAAGATTAAGGATAAGTTGGATTTTGCTTGCATATAGCATCGGCTTACCAGACTATGCAAAGAAACTTTTTTTTTTGATAAGTAAATAATTATCTTAAAAGAAGAGCACGAAGGGAAATCAACCCGTACACAAAAACAAAGTTCCTATACACATCTACGCGCAAAACCATGCCTCCCTATACACTACTACGAGGACAAAAAAGGGTAAACCAATCCAAAAATTGATCGAGAGTAGGGTAACATTCTCCCCTATCCCAACTATACAAACTGTCCACCACAAAACTTTTGATTCTAAAAAGTGTGAAAGTAGGGTTTAGTATGTTAGGGTTCTATTTGTAATGTTTCTATTTGTAGGGTTTAGTATGTTAGGGTTCTATTTGTAATGTTTCTTTATGTTAAGGGTAGTTGAGTCATTTTGTGTTATTAGGTCTTCCTAGGTTTTTCTATTTAAGCATTCCTCTGTCATTGTAATTGTACATCTGATATATGCAATGTAGTATGATATATGCAATGTAGTATTCTGGCAGTCCCTCTCTTTCTCTCTCTCTCTCTCTACCTTGATTTGTATCATGGTATCAGAGCGGGTATTGGTTGATCTTGATGGGCTCTCTCCGTCTCCCTCCATCTCTATCTCCTTATTCTGATCTTACCTCAGTAGCAGCAATAGCAACAGCAGCTGAAGCAGCAAACAGCATCATGCAGCAGTAGCAGCAAACCTTCTCTGGTTTTGTTTGCATCTCTCCCTCTCCATTCATTGCAGCAGAAGCACGGCAGCAGCAGCATCTCTTCCTCTCTCGTTGCAACATCAGCACTCAACAGTAGCAGTAGCACCAATCAGCAGCAGTAACAACAGTAGCAGCTGCATCCAGTAGTAGCAACCAGCAACGCAGCAGCATCTCCTTCCTCTCTCGCACAAGCAGCAGCCTCCGTCCCCCGGCGACCCTTGCCGGAGCTCCGGCAGCCTTGGATGACTCTCTTTTGGGCAGTTTTTGGCTGTTTTGGCCCTGTTTCTGGATCTGAACCCTCTTTTTCGTACCTTTTTGCACTCCTTCGCACTCCGGCAGCCTCGCCGGAGCATCGTAAGCACTCTGGCAGCCTTTTTCTTGCACTTTCCCACCTCTATTTGCACTTTCCCACCTCGTTCAGTCCTTATTTGCACAATATTGATTCTCTCTCTACCTCTTTTGTTTTGCTCTGGACTCCATTGCAAACCCCAATGAGTTTTAGCACTCCGAAGACCCTCTCCTGACCTGACCTTTGAACATCCCCTCTTTTCTCTCTATATTTCTCTTTGGGTATTTCTGATTGATTTTCTAGTTGTGATTTGCACTTCTCCTTCTCTGAACCTTCTGAACCTTTTGCACTATGAACCTTCTGAACTCTGGACCTTTTTGGACCTTATGAATCTGATTCCGTCTGTAGCTATCTGTTCTCACCGTCTCAAATCAGTCTGTTGTTCTTCGGTTTCCTCTCTTAGTTGCATCAGTCTTCTCTCTCTGGAATCTGTTTTTTTTTTTTTCGGTCTCCCTCAGTAAATTTGAAATCT
>JAXBDA010006190.1:0-21562 GCA_036023075.1 Gaultheria prostrata | reverse complement strand
GGAAAGTAAATTAATCAAGGATAATTAATATATATTATATTTGACCTAATTTGTTTCCATAATTAGAGGCTGATTTACTCTTATTTGGAAAGCAAATCAATCAAAGGGGAATTTCCAAAATTAAAGGTCCCTCTCCTTGAGCCTATAAATAGGGGCTCCCATTAAGAAGAAAACACACATCTTTAGTAGGGAGAGCTTCAGCCAAGGAAATTCAAGAGTACTCTCCAGCATTTCTCAAGGCTCTTCAAGTTCTTCTCAAATCCCTCAAGTTCTTGTGGAGGATCAACAAGCACTCAAACTACGTGCTGGTTCATCTACAACAAACAACGGTCTACGCATTAACTAGCGAAGATCACGCAACAACTTCATCGTTTGTTCGAGATAAAACTACTCAAGCCCTCGATCAAGCTTCGTCCTTCAAGCTTCTCAACTAGAAGATTTGAAAGAACTACCAACCAGTTCAATCTACAACAAGCTTCTATAGCCGTTAGGTTGCACCTTCAACTCCGGAGCTCGAATCAGAGGATATTTTGTTCTTTTATTGTAAAGAACATTTAATAGAGAATTGTACCCGTTATTCTATTCAAATCAATAAATTTATTATTTTGTGCATCTTTTCTTGTTCTTTATTGCAGGACTCGAATTTGTGTGTTACAAAAACGAAACCCTTAAAAACACGTTTTAAACACATAGAACGGTTCGGATCATGAAAATTTGATCGCAGAGGTGACTCCACCCTTATCAAAGGATGGTCATTTGAACACCTTCAAGAAAAAGATTTATTTACAAATACATGTAAAAAATTTAGTTTTGGTTTAGTATAGCCATTGTTGAACACCCTGATCATAAAATATTTGAACACCCTACTCAATAATATTTGAACACCTGGCTCAACAAATCAGTCCACAAATCAATTTTATGTAAACAACCAACTAAAGTCTAAAGTCTTCATGTAAATGGTCAATGTACACTCTAAAGCCTTTTATATTTTATATTACATGTGATAAATTTCTATCGGGTTTTGTTTGAACATTTATACTATAAACACTCATCAATCCTGATAATTCACAATAGAATCCTTTATACACCAGTTCAAAATAAAGTGTACACTCTTTACGATAAAAAATAAAAAAATCAAGAAAAAAAGTACTACCCTCCGTCCCAACAAGTTTCTCCTATTTTCCTTTTTTGGCTATCTCAAAATATAGGGTCAATTTAAAATTTTCAACAAAAGAAAGTTGGTAAAATTTCATTTCTGCCTTTACGATACTTTTAACAATCAAACCAATGAGACCAAAAGAAGAATAATTGAAAAGTTTAAAGTGCGCTCTAAAATTTTGAAAAAGTTATCTTATTACATTGGCGGCAAGACTTTTCGCTTTCCGGAAAACAATTTAAATTCAAAACTTGATTAACTCATATTCTATTAGAGTCATCTAATGAAGGGCAAACTTGAAAAGTTACAAGTTTTTGGTACCATTGTGTATTGTACATAATATGTTGAAATTTAAAAGTAGGACAAACATTTCAGGACGGAGGGAGTATCTACTGTATTGATATGGTCCTATGACTTCTCTCTTAGCGTATTTATCCCCATTTCTACAATAAATATTAGTGTATTTATTATCCTCATTTAATTTTACTTACCCAATAACATAGAATTCGTTAAGAAAATTTGTGACATCTTTTTTATTTTCATATCATTTGGCCTCATTATTCATACTAATATATGAAAATTTTGTATGTATATACTAGTTAGTAGTTCTAGTATAGAGTTAGCATAAATGTTGAACACCCTGTCCAAAAATTTTGGAGCCACCACTGTTTAATCGGGAAAGTGAAGCCTGCACATTTGGTCTGAATTTTAGGGTATGGATAGAAAGTTTGGTGTATATATATCATGTATGTATAGTGATTTTTTGGAAAGTAGATGTAGAGATAGAATGTTTCGTTGGAGTTGAAATAACTAGGTTAATGCTCTAAATTCACTTTTGGGCCTATTCAATACGACGGCCTTGTTCGTTTTGGGTTTTTAAGACCAGGTTTTCTCAATTATTATCCAATTATTATTTATATTTTAAAATATTATTTTCATTTTTCTCTCTATCTCTTTCTAATTATTAATCCCTATTTTTTAATTATTATCCCGATTTCTCCCTCTAATTATTACAAAAACCAAAACCAAAATCCAAACCAAACACAACCGACTAGAGATATGGAGGGTGTTTCGTAGGAGATTCTCATGCAACCTTTTGCAATTCATTTGTTTGTAAAATTTCTGAAGTGGTTGATTGATTTTTATACTTTTTTTTGTTTTTCCAATTGCTCCTTTTTTTTTTTTTTAATCTTTTGTTATTTTGAAGCTTCTTACGTAACTATTAATAATTCTACTATAGAACACGTAATATTTTGCCAAATTCTTCCCAATGTGGAGTTTCTTATTTGAGTTGTACTTTATCAAGCGTGATTGACGTTTGATTATTGGATTTCGTTGTATATGCGTGTCCAAAAATGTCTTTTCGCTTCAACTAGTGTAGGTACATTCATAATTTCATAAGCGTACAAAAATCGTTTTTTATTGTAAACCTATAATACTTTAGTCTTTATCTCCAACATATTACCAGTAGAATATAGCTATTACTGTCAACCACCTTGATACTTATAATTCTCACATGTTATAGTTTTAGGAAAAATTTTGTGAACGAAATTTTGTGTTAGCAGGAGAATGAGAATGAAGTTATGGTATGCATAATCTTGCCGTTACTAAATATCAAAATCTGAACAATTTTGAACCAAAATGCTTTGCAATCTCAAGACAGCTGCATGTACCAGAACTGGAATGACTGGGACCCTTCGATTTTTCCAAATGGTAAATTACAATAAAGCCCCCTCAACTATGACCCTTTTTCAAATTTTCACCTATAGTTGAAACTCAGTTACTTAGCCCCATTATATATTTGAGTTATGACATTGTACACCTTCCTTTAGTAATTCGTAAGTGTTTAGAATGAGAACATGCTATCTCCCTAGCGCTTGATTAACTAAATGGTTTTGAAGGACAAAAATGCCATTAAGTTGTTTCATATGCCTGTCTATATAGTATATCAGTCATCATACTTGCCTATTTTTATTTTTATTTTTTGTAATTCTTCTCTCCTTCCCTTTCTATTATAATCTACTTTATTTCTTTGTTTTCCTTTACAACTTTCACTTATTAAATTTATTTTATCGATAACTTATTTCGTTGTTTGTTAATTCTTTCTAATGTTGATTGAAAACATTAACTTTTCGAATTATATTAACTTGAAGAATAAAAAAAGTACAACTTGGAAAAAATAATTTAAAAAAGAGAAAAATGATCTAAAAAAGTTTGTATGTATTGAAGTATTTTTGTTTCCAATAAACTTTTTAGGTTTTTGTACTTAGTCCAAAAATACTTTGATGCAAAATTAATAGAAATTCAAAATAAAATAATGAACCAGATTACAAAAGTTTGAGTGAATTACCCCTAACCTTGTACGCAAATTCCACACCAATAATAAAAACCTCAGCTCACCTGCCATTTTCACCCAAACCCATTGGGAATAGTTTTCGTGAAAATAAATTAAAACGATGCAAAATACTAGCAAAAGAATAAGAACCAAACGCAAGTAATCTCAAATTAATTGCCCAAACCCAAACTCAAGCTCATCTTTTTCTTTTTGTTGTTGTTGAAAAGGACACAAGCCCATAATGAAAACCACATGAGGCATCAGCTATTGATAGTCTAGAAAATAGCCATCAACAGTAGTTGATCCAAATCTCAAGATTTCTATGGGAACAGACTATCTTCATCTCTGATCAAACAATTGCAAAATTATTATTTTTATCCAAACAACTGCAGTATGGAACCACCATTTTTAAGTGGTGGATTGCGGCAATTTTGGACGAAGGGTGTTGATTGTACTTTGCATAGGGGCTGCAATGTTGATTGAGAATAGTGATAGAAACTCTTCCCTAAGTTGTCAAGGTATTGTACTTGGGTTTGCTGGTAGTGCATTAAACTAAATCTCAACCATTGATGGTACTGATTTTGTAGATGCACATGTGCGGATACAAAATGTACACACATATATATGGATATCTACTACTATAATGAAATATTTAAGTGCGAGAGTGGGACGTATTAATTGTGTGTTGGGTGGTGGCGAGGTGACGGTTTTGAATTGACGGATGACGTAGCGGCAGCTATTGCATGGGTGACAGGCTGACAGCTAGAAATAGACATTGGGGAGCTAGAAGAATATTAATGAACATTAAGGCCCCGATTGGCGACCAGAGATGATTTTGGGTAGATTTGTAATGAGAGTGGATTTGAAGGTAGATTTGTAATGAGAGTGAATTTCTAATGAGGGTGTGCCCACCTCTTAAGAATGATCGATTTATATTGAGGTGTTTGGTTGGTATTTTGAGAAGGGGGATTTAGAAGGTGGATATGATGAAATAAGTTGTAAAATGACTTAATTGCCCCCAATTTGTTATTTTAATGGATAAATTGATTTGATTTTATTATAATTATAATAAATACATAATTAGAATAAATATGCAATAAATACATAAATATATTTAACCTATATTATATGTTAAAAAAATAATATTTCAGGAAAAAGAATTGAAAAATTAATTAGAGCAAAGCTAATTAATATGTATTATGTTTTATAATATCAATTACCTTATTTTTTTTTATAATATGTATGATTTTTACCTTTCATTTTGTGGAATTTAAAATAAAAAAAGAGCCCTTATAATAAAGAGTATCCGTTGGATAGCCTTTGGGAACAAATAATTGCATGCATCATTGATAGTACATTGGATCATTTCTCTCCTTCCTTCCAGATATCTTACTGATTCTTCTCCATTTCATTTCGTTGATTTCAACACCATTTCAAGGCGCAATAGAATGACCGGAAAAAGTCCGGCGACGGGCTTTCCAGTGAAATCCGACGAGGGGGTTCGACCGACGTTGGCAACCCAGATCTAACCCCCAGCGCCTCCTCCTCTGGTTTGTCTCTCTCTCTCTCTCTGATTTTGCTAGCAAAATGGTAACAAAATACCCTGATTTGCAGGGGTTGAATGGTACCAAAAATCCATAAAATCCCCCGGATTTGTAACGACAGGGTCTGGGCTAGTGTCAGTTAATCCGGGTGAAGCCGGATTTGCACTCCAAACAGTGAAAATAGTCCGGGTGGATTTGGGGACGAAATTTGGTTGCCAAACGCCGGCTTATGGTGGACCCTGGATTTGTAATCCAGGGCTGAGCGAAATCCGGGTGCTAATGTCGTCGCCAAACAGGGCCAAAATCTCAACCATTGATGGTAGTGATTTTGAAGATGCATGTGCGGATACAAAATGTACATATTTATATATATGGATATATACTACTATAATGAAATATTTAAGAGCGAGAGTGGGACGTATTAATTATGTGTTGGGTGGTGGCGAGGTGACGGTTTTGAATTGACGGATGACGAGAAATGGGCATTGGGGAGCTAGAAGAATATTACTAGTACTCAGTAATGAACATTAAAGTAATTGACCAATTTCCGTTAACAGCGTCAATGGTATTCCTGATTTCTATAGTTGGAGGAGGTCTAGTGCCAAGTTTCGAAAAATAAGGCGGTGAAGTAAAACCATAAGCAAGTTTAGGGGGGTAAAATACAATTCAGTCACTTCAGCGATCTGGAAATCCTTCTTTAACTCGCAGTTTTTATCTCGCTGTTTTCTTATAATCGGGGAGGAGTCTGTTAGGCGCAACAACAATTCAAACGCCCAGGGATTCTTCAGCTACAATTACAGTTTAGAAAATCGATTGATTCGTTTAACTTATCTGTGAGATATATTTGGGGATCAACATACCCAAGCTAGGCCCTCTGAAGAATTCGTACATCACTGTAATCGGACTCATCAGCTCTCCGGTAGCGCTCTCTCTCTCTCTCTCTGTATGTATGTGTATGTATATGTTTTCAATTTTGTTTACTTTAGATAAGCTGAGAAATTAGGGTTTACATTGTGAGGAATGAGACTCATAAACTCTACACATCGAGTGTGTGATTTGTAGTATGGTGAGTTCTATGGATTATGCTACCGTAAATTAAGCTTAGTTATCGTACTTGACCTTTCTTATCATTTTTTTAGTTTTAAGTTATTGTTGCAGTCAAATCGCAAATTGAATGCCGAAGTTGATACATAAACAATATGCGTTTTTGCATCTGTTGTAATGTTTGCATTGTTTTGTCAAACTGGTTTAAATAGTAATTTGTCAATTTATTGTTAGCTGGAGACATGGTTCTTATCCAGAGCCGGCTCATAGATTTCTTAGGCCTAAATCGAACTTACAAACAAGGCCCACCCTATAGTTTGCATACAAAAATTGGGCCCTAAATTCGAATTGGGCCATTTTTTTGTATAAAGGGCTTACACAAAAATTATATTGCGTCTAGTATATATATGTAGGGTTCCTAAATAATTGGGGGCCCTAAAATTTTGATTTTTTGGTGGGCCTAAAGCCCAAGCTTCTTGGGATTCATGCCTAAGCCGGCTCTGTTCTTATCGTGGAAAAGACTTGATGGACCCCCTTGTGGAAGCACCGTTCTGCATTTTGTTTTCGTTAGTCTATCTGAGTTAGAGATCCGTAAATAATATCCAGAGTAAGGGGGTCTTCAGAAGCCAAACAAAGGAAGAGCTTAATAGAGCAAGTCCAATGGAGATGTATAATAGCTATAGTCGTTTGCGCCCACTTTTAGCATAAAAAATTAGGTTAAAAGGTGGGTAACTAATGTTAAAGTGCCGAATTTTGGCACCCCTCTCCAGTGGGGGTTTTCTAAATAGGACCAAAGGGTTCCAAATTTTAACTAACTTTCCCTCCACCTCATTTTTACTAATTTCTCAATATCAATTCAACAACTACTCAACTATGTATGTCCTATTTGAGTCCAAACCAAACCAAACCAAACCAAACCGAGCCTTATGTCCCAAATCAATTGGGGTCGGCTACATGAATCCTTTTCCTCCACTGAGCTCTATCAAGTGCTGTTTGCTCACTTAGCCCTAGTAGACTCAAATCCTTGCGCATTACCGCATCTAAAGTCAATTTGGGTCTTCCCCTCTCCGGAACGTTGCTACTCAAAGCTACCCTATCCGCTCTTTTAACTACCGCATCCGCTGGTCTCCGATAGACATGTCCAAACCACCTAAGCCTATTTTCCCTCAACCTCTCCTCTATAGGTACTACACCTACCATATCGCGGACTGTTTCATTTCTAATCCTATCTCGTCTAGTCTTACCACACATCCACCTCAACATTCTCATTTCCGCTGCACTTATCTTGTCCTATTTGAGTCCGCGTGATTAAAAAAAAAAAAAAATGCGTGATTAAAAAAAAAAAAATAATATTTTTTTTTTAATTTTCAACTTGCGTCCAAAATTTTATTGAACGTTATTTTACGGTCCGGACAAACATTTTGGGACAGAGGGAATACCCCAAATCTCAACCTCCATTCCCCAAAAATTGAACGTTAGAAGCAAAATTCTAGCTGTTAAAACCATTTGAGAGCCGGAAGCCATTTCTAGCCGTTGGATTTGAGTGCACAATAAACTCACCACACCTTATAATTTTCCCCAATACTCTTATCTTCTACCTTCTCTCTTCTACCTTATCTTCCTATTTTTGTAATGTATAAATAGGCGTGTCCTAAGAGCCATGGTTGCATTGGCAAGTGCAATTTGTGCCGACTGCCCGTGCTTTGGCGTGGCTTTGAGTGATGGGAAACCACCTGTCCATTAGGAATGCGAGATAAACATATCAATGTAGTTGCGGTTTGGGAAATAAAAAGTTATCAACCTACTTTCTCCATACTGTGCTCTAAGCAAAATAATCCTGATTCCTGACCCATATCCTTCGTTTAAAAGGAGCTCCTGCTCAGTGGGTGACCTTGTCTTCTTGCAATATTTCTTTTCTTTGTTTTCTGATTGTAGCCGGTTTTCTTGTTATCTGGTCTGGTGATGGCTTGTAATTTTCTTGTTTTCTAGTCCTGCAACATTAGAGATACTCAGTCCTTCTTCTATTTTGTTGGATATTTCAATATTTAGTACAATGCTTTATGCCTTTTGGAGTGTTAGTGCTTCTTAGAATCTTTTGTCTATTGATTCTAATTTGTGCATTCAATTTGCTCTATGTTGAAACTTGAAATATTTGTCTATGTAATATGCATTTTTTCTCTGGCAACATGCACCTTGCTTCAATGAACACCGCATCTCAGACTGAACACCTTGGCCCCATTGGACATTTGGTGTGCCTGTTGCATTTATGTCCCAAGCATATCAGTTTTTTATCTCCCAGCCTCTCGCGCTATATCATGGGTTTGAGATGTGGGAAAACGCCTCTGGATAGTACAGTGAGGTGAAGTTGTACCTATGACGGTATGACCTCATCTAGACTTTGTTGTAACAGAAAGTATTGTGTGGACCAATAGGCTTATCCATCTTTTGGAAGAAACAGTTCACTGAATCAACTGACAATGAAGCAAAAGACAGTTCACTGAATCAACCGATCACTTTTTAGTGCTAGAACAATTGACCATGAACTGACTTCTCCTCTTCGATAGTTTAGAAATGATAGGATTCTAGTGAGCATCACCCTTCATCAGAACAGTGCCACCTTGGAGGGGACTCTGGGATGCCGCACTGTTCACCCAGGAATTTATAACAGGAGCAGGCTGCACTTTTCCGCTCTTCGAAGCCTTAAATCACAGAGATCCTCTGCTTTCACATCATGGGCTAAATAAAACCGCCAGCTTTCCACCATTCACTCAAATGCTTTTTTTCACATGAGAACGTTCATTTTGGTTCTCTCTCCTAGTATTGGAATACCGTAAGATCTATTCCTGTTTCCTTCTAAATATCATCTCACTACCTTTATCTGTTTGTCTTATTGTTTCCTATGTTGTTCTTACATCAAGGTGCATGATTGAAAAGCTCAATGGGTTTGTCATCTGCTACAACTGTGAGTGAAGCAACAAAGTTTTGCATTTTTGATCTGAAAAGAGGTCGACATGAAGGACAGGAGTTGGACAAGATTTTGTTTTTCTTTCCCACTGATTTGCCCTTCTCGGCACAACTTTCTGTGATAGGGCTCAGTGAAGGACTTATTACTTTTACTAGGTGAGCATCTATACATTATTGTTCATTGACACATCTCTTTAGAAGGGATAGAACTTGCCAAGGACTGTCTTTATGGTGCTGATGACAGCAAAAGGATGCTTTAAATGATATGCCAAATTCCCAAGTTTTCAAGTAGGAATTGTCCACCCGGTTTAGTTTCTACTGTTTCTTTTTGGTAAACACAGCTCTTAAATTCTATATGTGCTTTAGGAACGTTTTCTGTGAAATGTTTAGGGTCAATATGTGCCATGAAAGTGTTCAATTGTATTGAAAAAGGTATAGTTTCTAGGTGCATGTAGATGGAAACTTAAGAGAAGAATTCTGTCTTGGCTGAAGGATCGGCAAAAGAAAAGATCCTCTTACAAAGAATGATATAATTAAATATCGAGATGATGTTCTAGCTGTTAAAATTTTGATTTTAAGTTTCTTGATAGGCAAACATTTGTATGAAAAATTTGACAACTCATCGTTTTTCTTCTATATTTGAATTTTAAATTTTGTTGTCTTACTTCCGTCTAATTTTGAATTATGTTAGCGGGATTCAATACTCTTAAATACAAAAGAGAAAATGATCTACGGTCGATTTCGTAACAACTAAATAAGAATTGGTAATTCGTCTGCCTCTATGTTTTCAAGAGAAAGATGAGGCTCGAGTGTACGCACTGATGGAGCCAAATCTTGTCCTCTTAATATGTAACTGTAGTCCATTTCATTACTTCTAGGCACCTATCTAAGATGATTGCCTCGTATGTCTTACTAATTGTAGCTCTCTTAGTCTCTTATAATGTCAAGATGATGGCTGCACTGATGAAATTCCCGGATGGATCCAATCACTATGTGCCTCCTCCTTCATGGACTAGGTTTAATTCGCATATCACAAATCAACTTCTTAGTTGTTATTGCCATGATTAATGAGGTTTCAAATGTAGAAACAGGTTTTCCCACAAACCTCTGCTGCAAAATACTGGAAACAGTTTGTATCTACTTTATCCTTGCAACATCAAGAATCACCTTCTTTCTGCTATTTAGATAATACTCTAATGTCTGCTATTTAGATGGTCCACTACTTTTTGCTATTCTGATGATCCACATTTGATAAGTTTTTTGTGACTTGCTATGCTATTGAAGCAGTTGTTATATGACTTCTAGAACGTGGCTGCCTGTTTTGGAAGTGAGAATGGGAGAAGCCTGAACACTCAAAGGGACGGTGTAATCATGTAACTGAAAAAAATTATTTGAGACTCCCCCATGCCTTCTTGTCACCTTCTTGGTAACATGAAATTAAGACCATGAGCCACATGCTTTGAGAGAGGACTATTCTTGTCTGCTCGGAAGTGTATATGACGGTTGTACGAGTTGTTAGTAACTTAGTTCCCTATTACAAGTTTTGGCATCTTAGAGGTTTTTGTTCTCATTGAATGATAGGAGTCCTTGATATATAATTAGCAGGTGACTGATAAGATTGTTTGAAATCTCAATATGAATTAGACGAGTCCTATTTGTTTTGGATCTTTTGGTAAATGCAGTAATGCTCATCCACCCATTTCTGCGAAATCTCCGATTTGTATTTAGTATTGAGCTTGTTGTTGGTATCTAAAGTGTAATGTAAATTTTCTGCAGAATCTTCTCTCCTGAGGCAGCTTGTGAGGTCATAGAAGCAGAAGGGCATTCTCATGTTTTTTATGAGGCAGAGCCAGATATTTGGATGGTGATGGTGCGGTATTCGTTATATTAAACCACATGGCTGATAATTTAACTTTCCCTAATTTGATAAGAATGCGCTTGTTTGATATTGTTCACCCATTTGTATGCGTTGGCATAGATATTGTGACTGGAACTGTCTTCTTGTTTTGATTTTTTTTCCTGCATCTGTAGCTGGTCTATATATTTGCATAACCTTCTTCTAGTCCTAGCGCAATACACTCAGTTTGTTTCTCCTTGTTAACCTTACTCACTCAGTATATGTGCCTATCACTCCCACGGTGCTTAAAATGTATCAAACACATGACATGGTTATTTGAACCCAGTTGAAGTTATGCTTGTTAAATGATAATGTAAGAATCCTAGGAATGAAGACATGGCTAACACCTGTTTGTTACACATGGGTAGAACTCAACTCCAAAAGCTAGCTATTGACGTGAGAGTGCCCTCACGCTTATATGCTTCAAATTAGTTTGGTGCCCGGACGATATGGGATAATTAACCACATGGCTGATAATTAACTTTCCCTAATTTTGATAAGAATGCACTTATTTGATATAGTTCACCCATTTTTATGCATTAGCATATATATTGTGACTGGAACTGTCTTCTTGTTTTAATTTTTGTTTCATGCATCTGTAGCTGGTCCATATATTTGCATGACCTTCTTCTTCGAGTCCTAGCGCAATACACTCAGTTTGTTTCTCCTTGTTAACCTTACTCGCTCATATATGTGTCTATCACTCCCATGGTGCTTAAAATGTATCAAACACATGACATGGTTATTTGAACCCAGCTAAAGTTATGCATGTTGAATGATAATGTAATATGTGTAACAACCCGCCCCAGCTGACGTGCTACCACGTGGCTCAAAAGGTTAACCTCAAGTTATACAGTAGCTGGTTGAATTCCATTATATATTACATCAATTTCTCACAATTGCCCGATGTGGGAATTCCTCCTTAGTGGGTTCTCACAATATGTCGACCAGAAGCTGTAAATTGGAAGAATCCTAGGAATGAAGACATTGCTAACTCATATTTGTTACACAGTCTTGGATAGAACTCAACACCAAAAGCTAGCTATTGAAGTGAGAGTTCCCTCATGCTTATATACTTCAAATTAGTTTGTTACCCAGATGATACGGGTCTTTGCTTCACACCCTTCCTCACGTACAATGTGCTCACTTGGCAGCACCTGCCACATGCAAACCAGAGACACGCACCCTATCCATCTCTGGTACCATTTTATACGGTCTTGGGTAGAACTCATCCCCAAAAGCTAGCTATTGAAGTGAGGCTGCCCTCACACTTATATACTTGATATTACTTAGGTACGCTGATGATGTAGGACTTTGCTTCCCAGAATCAAGTTTTTTCATGCTTTCTTGAGAAGGTTCTTCCTTTTTGAAAGAGGATATATGGTTTCTTTTATCCATCTTTGTGGTTGAACCACTTGAAACACTCTCTTTTAGGTTAGCTATGCGCGTTTGGCACATAACTATGTGGTTGGCTTGTTTGTGTAGTTTGTCTTTCGTTATTCTCTACGGATAATCTAGCTTTTTGAAATTCAACTATAAATATGTGTGTGTGCGCGCGCGCGCGCGTTAGGGGTGAGCAAAAATATCCGAAACCCTAGGAACCCGATCCGACCCGAAGTGTTTCGGGCAGTTTCAATCTGTATTTCGGTCGGATTCGGGTTGAGTTTTTGCTGAAATTCGGCCTGTCAAATATGGCAAACCCGAGACCTGACCCGACCTATACTAGTGCGTTGGAAGCTAGGAGTATATAGTGCGGCTGATATGGGTTTCAAAAAGGTTTTAGTCAAACCCTTCCTTTCCTTGTTTCTAAAAAAATGATTCCTTTTCACTTTCCCCTCCCATAAATGCATTGAACAATTCCCTCTTCCAAAGCATAAACAACTTAGAAACCCTGTTTCTTTTTTTCTCTAAACATCTGCCGCACAACAGTGCGTCGTTGAGCGAACGACCACCACCCACCACTTGGTCCTCTCTCTCTCTCTCTCTCTCTCACGGACTCGAACAAGAGGTCTCTAGAATCCTCTCTTAAATCCTTGTCTCTCAATCAACGTGTCTGGTTTGGAAGAAAACCAGGAAGCTGATTCCATGGCTGAATAAATTTGAAGTTTGTAAGGTTGTTGAGTTGTTTACAAGGTTTTATGTTTCTAGAGTTGTCTCAACCAGACCGCCAAACCCGCATCTGATTTTCGGTCGGATTTACCTGGTTATTCGATTGGTTTCGGGCTTGGAAATATGCAACCCGATTGGTGGCGGGTAGACGTCAAACCCGACCCGGCCCGACCAATGCTCACCCCATTATATACACACACATGCACGATGTGCATGTGTGTGTATATATAGGGGTTGGCTTCAGGGACACAAAAAAAAGACACCATCTCAACCATTGAAATGTGCATGTGTGTGTATATAATGGGGTTGGCTTCAGGGACACAAAAAAAAGACACCATCTCAACCATTGAAATGGATGGTTCAGATTACAACTTTCCTTAAACTCTCTCTCTGTCCCATCAAACATAAACTCTCTCTCTCCCCCCTCCTCTCTACCATAACACACACACACACACACACTCTCTCTCTCTCTCCTTTTTATTGTATTTTAATTCTTAAAACGTTTATAACTTTTCTTCTACATATCCATTTTTTATATAACTTATAAGTTTGAAATCTACTCGAATCATCTACCAACTGGGAACCATATTGACGGTAAAATAATTTTAAGAATCCTCTCGTCATGACGAATCAATAATCCACAAAAAATCCACGCAAAACTAACAAATGCAAAAAAAAATTGAATAAAGACAAAAACAATAAACCATTTGGTTTATTTCTTCCAAAGCACTGTCACATCATTAAGTGACTTAAAAGAAAATGATATCTTCTTGTTTAAAAATGTAATTTTTTTGGATTGTAAATGTTTAGTTGTAATATTTTGCTTATTTTTTTCAAGATTTTAGAATTAGGGCTGGTTTGGCAAAAATAAGCCAAATTTTATCATTAAAGTGGCTTATTTTTTTGTCTTTATTAGTTTTGCGTCAAATTTTCATAGATTGTTGATTGGTCTCGATGAGAGGAATCAAAAGTAAAATTTTATAATCCGAGCACAATTTTTTTGAAGAAAGAAGAAAATAAAGCAAGACAGATTTTTTTTTACTTATTTTGTCTTTATTAAAAAAAATTGAGTTTCAAATTGAATATTTTAACTCTGTGATACTGTAATTCAAATTCAAATTGAATAATTAGAATTTTATTTATTGAATAATTAGAATTTTATTTATACATAGTTTTACGTTCAATATGGATCTCATTTGGTAGATGTTTTCAAGTTGATTTAAAAAATATAAGTTTTATAAAAAAAAATGGATAGGTAGAACAAAAGTTATAAACATTTCAAGAATTAAAATGAAAAGGGGAGAGAGAGGGATGAATGAGAGAGAGAGAGAGAGTGTGTCCCCTGCCCGCGCATGGTAGACAGGAGGGGGGAGAGATAGAGTACATGTGAGATGAGGAAGAAAGAGAGAGTTTAAGTAAAGTTGTAATGTGAGCCACCTATTTTAATGGCTGAGATGGTGTGTCTTTAAATTTTTTTTTTTTTAAAGAAAATCTAAATGAATGCTGTCACTTATACTGTTCTGCGTCCTTGATTGTTTAACTAATGCTCTTCACTGTTTTAGATTGTAGAGAAAAGTAAAGAGTCGGAAGCCATATGGCGGATTGATGCATTGCGTAGGGTTCTTAAGGAAGTACATTCTCTATTCATGATGTTTCATGGACCTATAAGGGCATTGCTTGATAAAGAACCTGCTGGGGGACTTATCCGTTCTCATCTGTATACTTTCATCATGGATTATTTAAGCGGTAAGGCGCTAATATGTGCTATTTAAGATTCAGTGGAAATTTGTTTTATTATATTCTGTAGTCAAATAATATTTTTTACTATAAGTCGCTAATTGTCAGCATTTCAAAAGCGGTCTCCATTGGATTTTTGCTGCTGGGGTAATGCTGCAGTTGCTGTATCAGATGATTTCCATTGGATTAATGCTGCTGAAGCAATGCTGAAATTGCTGTATCTCATACCTTACACATGATTCTTCTCTTTGAGGCAGATTTTCTGGTTGGGAAGAAACTTCAGTTACCAAATTTTCGTGACTCTTTAAGGGAACGTGGAACGGTACAGATGTTGACTATAGGACGTGATGCTGCAATAGAAGTACAGGTAGGGCTTTCTAGAGTTCTCATTTATTTATGCCTTTTAGTGTGTAGATTGCATGTGCCTCCCTCCTCATTTCTTTGGATTCAAGTGGGTATTACTTGTGAAACTGTAGATTTCCGTTACAACCATCGCAAGTTAAAAGAATTTTCAGGTCTTTAAGTATTTTTTTTAGTTTTAATAGTCCTTGAGATTGATGTTTGGCATTGATTTGTAAAGAAAATTGTGCTGGTCATCAATGCATCTCACTGACTGTTCCATGTCATTTATGTGGGAGCTGGGTTCATATATACCTTTCAACAAAGACTTAGAATGTGCTCAATTTAGAATTGAAGTTCGTTTGCGTCAGTGACTCGGTGCCAATATCCCTGAGCAGGGGCACTGAAGGGGTTATACGTGTATAGGTTGTCTTGTCATCCCACTTCATGGATCATCACCGGAGTCTCAGCTTTTCTTCCTTTCATCTGGGGTGAGGGATATAAAATGTGAAGTGGTAATGTTTACATCTACTGGCCGCCTCTGCCAACCAAAACTTTCTATATAACGGAAAAGCAAGCATTTATTTTTTCGATTTTCTTAAGTTTCCTTATCTTGAGGTGGAAACATTTCTTTGGGCTACCTGAATCATCCTCGAGCACATTTAAATTCCCTCTCCCGCAAGAACCAGCCAATTGGGAGGGGTGGGGGGTAGACAGGGTGTGGTCCTAAGGGGGAGTAGTCATGACTCATGACACACCATGGCTTTCTGAGATTGAGTACTGGTCATTTCTTCTTCTCTGTGGGGTTTTATGCATGTAGACTGCTTCTCCAGTTCGTTTGTTGCTGCCAAAGTCGCTATTTAGTTATTAGTTCTAAAAGCAATAAGTCCGTATATGCGTTTTAAGTGCCATTACTTGTAAAAGAATAAATAAATATTTGAAGAACCTAATGCGAAATAATGTTTCCCACCGTTTGAGATACTAATTTTGCCTGGTGATTTGCTTTTCTGAAGAGCACAAGGGGAAATTGTTTCGTTAATGATTTCAAGCTTTGACCTTGGTTCTTCCATAAGAGTCATGTAAAATGTTTTCTGCAAATTGTGGAGAAAAGAACAGAATTGTTAAACTAGGTTCAGTAATACGGAGTAACTACCACGGTTACCATAAACTGGACACTCGTGACTAATCCAAATTGTTCAATTGGTGCAGTTAAATAATTTTGAACGACCATGAAATTTTGTGCTTTGTAGAATAGTCCAATGAATTCAATCCAAGAGGAAAAAAAGAACTCAGCTATGAAGAATTCAAGTTAACCTATGCACAATCACTTCCAAATTCATCTTTGTATGGTCTTTGTCTGATTACTGTATACGGGGGCTGAACATAATTTGGTTGTGTTTCAATTTTTTTTACAATTTATTTGCTCATATGTTGATTTATGAAATCTTCTTTTGACAGTCACTGGTTAGACTATTAGAATCATCTGCCGGCAATACACCATGCTGCTCACTGATCTTGTTTCAAGACCTGCTGGTGTCCACAACACTTTCCCCTGTATGTCTTATCATTGGCTCCATGAATTTTTCTTTTAAATTATTGTTGTTCAATAAAATTTCTTACTGGCTAACCATACCATCTTGAGCCAGATGCTTTTCTCTACATATTCAACTTCAATTGTTCTCAAAGTTGAAAAGATGACCATTTCAAAGAAAAGAAAAATGAAGTTGAAAAGATGACTAGGGATCAAATAAAATTCTGGTGGACGGTTGAGATAGGGTTCAATGAAGGGGATTGTTATTGTAACTGCTGATTTTCGTCACCACTTCTTGTCAGGAGGACACTATAAATTTATTTACATATGCTGTCCTAAGGTTATCTCCGCGTGCTCTGTCCTCTGGGGTCAGTTCATGGTCGTCCTATTTACGCAAAGGAAATGTCTCGTCTCATGCTGCCACTGGATCTATCTCAGCAAACTATGGTGCAGTTTTGGATCCATTTTATCTTTCTCATAATATCTCTTCTGGTGGAGATCCTAGTTATCTTGTTGCAAGGCCCTTGCAGCCTGACAAGTGGACCAAAGGGAAAGATGGTTTTCTTGTCTCTGATATTTGGAAAACAGAGGCTGGAAGCTCAGCTCCTACCATTCCAACAATTTGGCTTCAGCAAACAGAGGACAAAATGTATCTCTGTGTTTTCCAGCATAGAAACCTTACCTTGATCCTTCTTATTCCTGTTACTTCCATTCTCAATGGGGAGCAAGGTATCTCAGTGGTGAAGCAGCAAGTTCTTGAAAATGTGAGTCTCCTATCCTTTAGGTCCAATTCTAGTTAGTAAGTGTAGCCAATGCCTAGCTAGGACATTCTTATGATCTTATCAAGTCGTATCCCTTTAAAAACTAGCGTTTACCCTCTTAAAGATTGAACCCCTTGGTTTTTGTCCTGCTTCTGTATGGGTCAATAATTTGAAATATGACGTTTAATAATTTGTTACTGATAGCTAAAATGGTTTCCGTACTAATTGGGCAGGCTTCACTGAAGATTGACAAAGTTGAGGAAAAATTATCCAAAGGTTGGGGTGGGGAGAATGCTTATCACGTGGGTGGGTACCGATATTTGCTAGTGGATGGTGACAGAAATTTATCTAGGGCTTCTCCACCTTCAAAAGTAACAACACTAACGAAGGTCAGGAATTTTCATCCGACACTTCCATTTTGTTTATAGTTTAGCATGCCTTATGCAAATGTTGCTCCATGATTCACTGTTTTACTTTCAACTTTTCAAGACGAAAATTTTGACTAATAGATGGGTATTATTTTTGTTGAGGGAAGATGCTCTTTTACTAATAGCAAGTTTAAGCAATAGAGATCTCAATGCCACTCCCTCATCTCTTCTCGGATAAGAAAAGAGAATGGCGGTCTCATATTCATAGTTAATGTGTTCAGTAGGACCTGTTGCTATTTACTGTTCCAGCTTCCATGAGGCACTTAGCCTGCACTGCATAGATAGCATTTGTCCAGCTTTTGACCCTTCAAGTAGGTAAAGAGAAATTTTTGGATTCAAGCGAGAAAGGGAACTAGAGAGGTGAATTTGGCTTTTGAACCAGCTTGCAAAGTAGGCACATTAGGTCTATTGTACAAGTGCTTGAATGCCACATCCCTGATTGTTGCATTTTGCATCAAGTATTATTTTGATTCATCAATCAGGAAGTTATAACATTTGTGGCTTCTGCACTGGTTGACGCGCTGTCATCTGATTCCCCCTTTGCACTGGTTGGTGCGCTGTCATCTGATTCCCCCTTTCACTTGTGGTTCAAAGTTGGTGTATTGTTGACCCTGCGGGGTTGGACTATATATGGGCAAGCAACCACGAAATTTAATGTTGCATAGGCAGTATTCTGGCATCTTATCATGCAAAGTCCTAAGTGTGGTTGGTGTCTGTCGTACTTACTTTTACTAAAAATTTATTGTGAATTTGTACTCAGTGTATTATTGCAGGCTATTTCTTGTTATTGGATAAATGAAATGCAGGAATGTTATGACACTAATATAGATTGCTTGATGCCACTTAAATGTGATTGGGTACTTGTGAGTGCTAGATTGGTTTTCATTTAAAGGAATAGAGGTCAACACTTTTGTCTTTTGACATTGACATTGGAAATGAAGTGAGAAGCTAGCTCAAATGGTTATCAGCAAAATGATAGTGTTATTTACTAATAGTCAATGAGGAATTTTATCCATTAGTAGTTGATGAGGATTTTTATCCATTCGTGTGAGATGAACACAGGAACTCATGGAATTTGAACCCACATGTAATCGGAAACTTGTCTCTTTAAACTTTCTTATGTTCTATTAGTGATTAACCTTCCTTGCCAAAGCCCTTGTAGCACAATGGTGCCGTTGTTGCAATGGCAACAAAAAAAGTTGAGGGTGGTGGATCTATGCTGTGTGGCAGGCAAAGACACTACACACGCGCACACACACACAGAGTTGAGGGGTTTGAATGATCTGGTATTAAGGCTACAAGTGAGCTTATCTGGTTAATTAGGCTTTTGTTGTTTATTAGACAAATTAGTTGAGTAGGAGCTTCAAATTAAGGATCAGTTTGATGATCTAACTGAGCCCGAGCAGACCCATACTAGGGTCAAGTAGGCTTGCAAAAGAGCTTATAGTTGTTATTCTGCATTTCGGAAGATTTCAAACCAAGCTTTCGAAGCCAAGAACGAACAACAGCCAAGAACGATAATCTTGGATTTACATCAGTTTAGCCAATCGCACAGAGAAAAGGATATCACATGGAAAACCAACTTTCGGACAAAATTATGAGTAGTAGTAAACAATCAAGTACTTACCATGTCAACTCATATCACATGAGCAGTATGTAGTTCCAATCTTTGAACATCTTTGAACTGCGTCTTCTCTAATCTCCAGGCACTTTTCTGATCTCCGCTACCTGCGTTAAAGCCAATACTAACCCTATACATAGTTGGTATAAGTGCCTAAACACTATATGAATGTAAAATCCCCAGCCCACAGTCAATGCCAATATAGCATCACAAAGATCAAAACTAGATCTCTGCAACTCTCTCGAGAATGAAGAGAATATTTTAGGACTATTTGAGTCTCAATGATCAACTAAAGCTATGTATGCTCTTGTGATATCAATTGCCGTTATTCGTTAATTCAGAGAAGGAAAACCCTACAAAACTAGGGCAGGAAACGATGTCAGTTTTGGCCGATATACACAACTCGGATTCTGTGTCGAGCAAATGCGTTCAAACTTCGAACATTCAAAGTCAAACCCCCTGTTTTGAACCCGAGCACTCTGAAAAAATTAACATGGCAAAAATTCCTTGTGAGTTCGAGCGACTAAGGCCTATGGCCAAACAAGCAAGCTACTAGTTTTAGTTTTTGGAAATATTCGAAACATAAAGCTCGCGAACCATTTAAATGGTTTACCTCTTGTTTTTCGGGAACTTTGGTGCAAAAAATAACTTTAATTCAAAATTAGGAGTCCAGTAAAGTCTAACAAGTAGCAACAGTGGACTGGGGCTGGTTACTAGGACAATCAAGGGATTGTTTACGACTGTTTTGTTGAACATGTAGAATTGGTGAAGTTCAATAGTTCTTAGTCATCTCTGCACTCCTGAATGAAACTTTTGATAAGGTAGAAAAAGAAAAAAATTGTTGCATAAAATATATAGCAGATTATTTTTCATACACTTTTCATTTTCTTTTCAAACGCTCTCACATGATGGACTTTTGTGTTTCAGGATTTTTTACTCTTCATCCTTTGGTCTGCACATCTTTCATGGTTTTTGTTAAAGCATCCTACTCAAAACCAATTGGCAATGAGTGGAGAGGCTGCCCAGGCTCATTTACTAGCTTTGGAGGTTATAATTAACCAATGTGGGACAAACTTTAACACTCCCCGCAGTTGCGACCCCTGACCCACACGTGGAGAGGTAAACAACGGATTCACAACGTTAGGAGCATTACGAAACATGGTGCACTTTTGGCACAAACAACGGGGCAATAACTAAGAGAGTCTTGTCCAAAATCCTCTGAAAGTCTAGCTCTGATAACATGTCAAAGCCTCCAACTTGAAACCAATTGGCAATGAGTGGAGAGGCTGCCCAGGCTCATATAATAGCTTTGGAGGGCTTAATGACTTTTTTGGTCCCCAAAGTATGCTTCCAGTGCCGATTTGGTCCCCAATATATCGATTTGATTTTTCTGGTCCCCAACGTTCTAATTTTGTGTTCAATTGGTCCCTCCCCTTCACACCGTTTGCTCTCCCCGTTAAAAGTTAAAACTAAGGGCACCTTGGGTATTTCAACCCATATTCTTTTCCATGGAGATTCCCCTGCCTACCACCATATGCCCCATTTTTTTTTCCTTTAAAGGCAAAAGAAACTGCCTCACCGACTGCCATGCCAAATATCAAAATTTGGCATTAAGCCAGCAAATTGCGCAGGAGGAGTAGGAGGAGTTGACTTCTGTACTTGGTTTGGATCCTCCTTTTCCACCCTCTCCTATTTTCGACATTGAGGGATCGAATCATCGAGGTCCAGGGTGTGATTTAAATGGTGTGTTGAGCCAAGTGTCGAAGATTTCAATAGTGTATTCAGGTGAAGTGGAAATACCGGAGACAGCGAGGACGTTGGAGTTGTTGATCGATCGGCTGTTCTGGGAGTCGCCGAGGGTGAGGCAGGTGGCGACGTACACGCCGACAAATTTGTTGGCGAAGATCGAGATGCCGAACGCCAGTGCTACAAGCCACGAGGCCCAAGAAATCGAAAATGGCGGCGGCGATGTTGTTCTTCTCGGCGTGGAGCTAGGATCGAATAGTGAGCTCCAAGGCGAAGAGCTCGATCTCTTGGCATTGGTGGGTCCAGAACGTTTTGATATTGTTGTTGTTGGAGGAGGAGGTGGTGGTGGG